>JAVSBT010000017.1:0-19916 GCA_033118115.1 Pharyngocirrus eroticus
CCAAAGCAGAAGGTCCTTTTTTTTTTAATTTGTGCCCCCCCCCACCCCCCCCAATAAAATAAAAAAATAAAACGAAAGGGTGAAGAAAAGAAATTTGGGACTAAGTATCATTCCCAAGGACATGGACATGGGGCAAGGCTGGGATCAAACCCTCAACTTTCTGATCTTTAGGCCCATGCTTTGACACTAACTCCCATGCTCCCATCTTCACCCAGGAAATGATAAGTGGGTACCAGAAATACTCTTGGAAAGTAACCTACGATAGACTAGCATTCTGTTCAGGCAGGATGAAAGCTCTCAGTTGCTTGTGCTACAGAAACCTGGGATAAGAACCGGCCTGATGGGCCTTAATGACTCAAGTATGGCTTTACTTTACCTCCCCCCCAAAAAAAAGAACCCAACAACAACCCCCAAACCCACCCCCAACATTGTCCGAAATGTGGAATTTCATCATAAAGAAAGAAACCGTGACATGGAATAACTATTTTTTCAATGCAGCCATATTAGATACCGACACTGTTCTCTTGTACAATGTACAAAATAATTGAAATTTAACACATTGAATAAAAAATATGAAAAATCTGTCCATTGAACCAAATCATGTATTTTTCAGGAGAAATAATGAATTGCTATTTTTATTCAAAACCTATACAAATGATTTTTGTTTTCAGCTGATCAGTTGGATGCCATTTATGACCTCACTGTTGCTTACCCTCATAACTTCCCTCAGAGTGAACCTCAACTCCTGTCTGGGAATTTTCCCCAAGAGGTCCATTTCCACATCAAGCGCCACCCAGTGTCAACCATTCCAATAAACAAGGATGGACTAGAAGATTGGTGTAGAGCACGCTGGCAAGAAAAAGAAAACCAGTTAGAGAAATTCTATCGAGATAAAAAGTTTTTTGAACCAAAAGGTCAAGGTGATACAAGTTTGGAGGTCAGTGAAAACCGTCGCAGTGGAGATCTCATGTTAAAAGTGGCGTTTTGTTTATGGACAGCTTTTATTGTTTTCATAATTTGGCAGCTGACGTATTGTACTTTTCTCTGGTGGATAGGCATCTTCCAAATAATCATGTATCTTGGAATGGGAAAGTATGGGGGTTTTGAGATTTTTCTTGCAAAACAATATAACAAAAGTTTCGGCTCAAAAGAAAAGGCAGAGTGAATACCTTGATGATAAACGCTCTTTGATATACAAGTTGTTTACCATGGTTCGTTCTATATTTTGAATCTTTTCATTTGGTTATTTATTATTGGCAAATATTGAAATTCACGTGATTTCATTTTTCATATTTTCTTGATACGTTTATTTTATGAACTTCCCTACTCTCATATTTATTCAACCATCTTTTTACTAAAATTCTATCTGACTTTATAATACAAAAATGTCTAATTATGATGCAAAATAATGAAAAGAAAAACCTTTTTTGGTCATTTTGTTACCTGTTTTTGTGATGTTGAAGTATAAGAAAAAAACAAAGCAAATCTTGTATGCAGTGTGCTGATTATAATACTTTATCTCACGATATTTTTTGCATTTGTTAACTATGTCAAAAATGTATTTCTAAATCAAGTAGTGTGATGTAAAATTGTAAATGTGAGGAGATGTTTTTAATCTAGGCAATCTTGGTATAGTATGCAGCAGATTAAAGGAATCATTGTATTATGAGTAGCATCAGTTTGAATGGGGTGAGGGTGTTGTGTTATCATACACTTTGGTACTCTTTACCACTATTTTTCCAATGTGATGCCAATTGGAGGTAATAATTAAAATGTAATAAGTGTACAAGAAATGTGATTTTGTTGATGACATTCAGACTCGTTTTGTTATAATACTCAGCTGTTAATAAATAGAGAATGTTGTAGGAAATATAGCATTGTATAATTATGTTATGTATTGAAAAATGCAGATGTAAAAATTATAAATATCTCTCACCTAAATGTTCAAGTACATCAAATTTCAGCTGCAAGCAAACATTTTCACTGTAGTTCTGAAAAATGAGCACTGTCGTTATGATTCCCAAATATGGATATTTAGACTGTATAGACATATAAGGTAATGAAAGAAAGAGCAATGTTTTTTTTAACATTTATCAGGTTGTTAAGTTGAAATGGTTAGTGCAAATCATGTAATTTTTTGTGTTGGATATAGTTGTAACCCAATCCTGAATAAATAATATATTATGAAATAAAAAGATAATTATCAACAGCCATTTGTTATGACAACTCTGAGCGTTTTGTGCCTGTATGTACAAAAAAATACATTTGTGAGGGTCTGGTGAAGGGATAATTATCAAAATCTTATCACAAATATTTCGTTTTTGGTCATGAACTATTTTTATTGAAGATTCTTCCCCACGAAAAAAGCTTCGAGATTTGCATAGAGAATAACTGCATTAGGTCCGGCAAACTGGCAAAAGAGTAATCCTGTAGACAGTTTTCAAACCACCATATTTGGCTGAACTTTTTAGGATTTTTTTATAAATTTAAAGATGAAGCTGTTTGAAATTGAGAATGCTAATATATATTTGGCACCAGAGGTTCAAATCCTGCAATGTTGCATCAGACATCATGAACAATAGAATATTTATGCCTTACTGAATTCTAAATGAAATGGCTATGATGTGTTTTCATATTCTATATTATCACTATTGTTTTTTGTGCTCTTTACTGTACCAGGACAAAATTAATTTCTTTTGTAGAAACATGTTTGTAAGATATGGGGTTATTATGTCAACCCCATTGAGTTCAAATATTAGGTTAGAAAAAGGCATATCTTTATGAGAACACTCCTTAGAAAATGTATGACGGTATAGAGTATAGACCATTCCAGGTTAAATTGTTTTGATAACCAAAACAGTGCTGCCACCTTTTAGAAATATGTACCTACATCACAATTTGCATTTGCAAACAAAGATAGTAATATCTTTTAAGATAAAAATGTTTAATATTGAGAATATAAAACTCAGATTTCAACTCAGAATAGTCATATTTGACTTGTATCATTGAGATATAAAGATTAGAATACATTTATAATTGTATTTAAAGGCAACAAGACTGTCTTATTATTTTTCTTTATGCTTTTTTGCTTATTCACAGGTAGCAGCACTGTAAAACATATTGTTTTATGCTCACAAAGTCACATTGCTACATAATAGTTAAGGAGACCTAGACAGACTTCCTGGATAATTTAAATTTTTGTATAACACAATAGCTGAAACGTGTATATTTGTATTTGTATTTGTGCTGGTTTTAGGGCTTAAGCTCTGGGTGGCCATGGATGGCCGCCCCTAGTGGTAGACCCTTCCTGGTCTCCCCCTTCCTGCTGAGGTGGGGACTTTGCCAACTGGGACATATCCAGAAGGCTGTTGGTGTTGGCCTGTCTGTATAACTAGGAAATATCATTATGTTTGAACCAAGTAAGGCACATTTACATGGACGCATAGCTTATTGTACCACTGGGTCACTCTCTTCCAACCTATAGGAGAGACATCTAGTAGTATCTTTTATTGCTTCCTGCCAAATATGCATCCTATACTAGTAAATAGGCTATTGTTCCAGTTATACTTGTCATACATTTAGATATTCTCACTTTTTTCTACTTAAAATTACAGATTCATTTTCATCATACACTCTAAATGTTAGTTTACCCTTTTCTTCAATCCCTCTGAAAGAAAAATTATGAATTTTTGACACGGAGTAAAATGATTAAAGTGACTAATGTGATTTTATTTCATTAGAGAATTTACATATTCAGGAAAAATTGAATGATATTTGAACTCAACCAGAAATGTTTTTGAGGAATAACTTATTTAAAAAAAATGCTAATTGCAAGTGACGGATATAACCTCATTCTGGGAAAAATCAGTTAGATCTGGAGCTTTGTGATTGGTGGATGTTGTATCCCCTTACATAAGTACATGTTAAAGGATACAGGTCAAGCTATATTTTGTGTCATAAAAGTCTCCTCTAAAGAGATACATTCATATCATTTGACAAAAAAGGTGAATGGAAGAAAGGAAAACACAACCCTGTCATTTTTAGAATATTCATGTTGTAACTAAACTTGTTTTTTAAAACCCTGTACTAACTTTGGTTGAACTTTTTAAATTACTTATAATTTCTTTCATCTAAATGGAAAGTGCCAAAATGAAAACAAATATGGAAAACACAGTAGGCTTAATCGGCTGTTCATATGTTCAGAGATACATTTTTTGATACTGGTTTATGCCAGTGTTTTGAATTTTCATTTTAAAATAACACATTATTATACAGTCCAAAGAAATATGATGACTTTTTTAATTGTGAAGATCATTATTTACTTTAGAGATATTTAGATGACCAAAGCCCAATTTAATGAAACTGATACTTTCAAAAATGTTGATAAAATAAGAAAATAAATCGTCTATAGACAAATATGATTAACTTAATTAATGTGCAAGTGATCTGGACTTGCTATCCTTTAAAAGATCAAGTGTTCAATAAAGTTCTATATCATTTGACATATGGATAGCACTTTTTCTATCTTGCGTCATTTCTGAGTGTATGGATTGCTTGAAATGTTGTGTCTCAGATTCAAGTCTATGAAGTGGGGCAGTTTTTAGTTACACTAGTTTTTTTTGTCAGTGCCATGAGCGTAGTCTAGACCTGTGTAATGAATGGGTACACATCCTGAATAGAATTGTAGTTTATGAAAGCTCTTTCACTTGTAAGTCACGATTTTTCCAGTATACATCTACTAGTACGACGTCAACAAAGTATGTTGAATGAAAAACAAAACCTCTTAATATCCCTTCGAACTAATAAAAACAACTAGAGATGCTTTTTTAACAAAATCAAAATATTTGCCTCATGTTATCATCTTGCTGCAAAAATTCTCTGGCTACCCAATACACTTGACTGTTTTTCGTGAAAAAAACAAGTGAGGGTAAAAAATTGTCTTTTTTGGAAAAAAGAATTGTTGTTGTTGACAGCCTTCGAATCGTAATGAATAAAGATATTCTCAATCTGAGTTGTATTTTAGCTTATTTCTATGAAAAACTAAATTTTGATTTTTTAATTTTCTTTCCAATGTTTTTTTAAAAAAGAATGATGTTTTGGGAGAAACTGGAAAAATATGTATTTTTGTATGAATTACAGTGATGATATCAGTATTGTCAGGTTAGATATAAGTCTTGATTTGGATATAAGACATAATGCAACCCCATGTGCGTCAATAATTTAAGAGTGCCTCTGGACAGAAATGTAGAGTCATTGACCTTATTTTAATTAGTGACAGTACAACTCTTCTTCAACATAAAAAAATGAACATTGATAAAAAGAAAACCATTAAATATGCAAAGTGTTTAAATCTATAAAGACATGTTGTCATGACTCCAAATAGAAGGGAGAGGAAAAAAGTATAAAATCAAAAAAGATTAATTTTTAAGAATGAAACTCCCACAGTGCTTACAAAATTAAATGTCAAAGTAAAAAGCGTGCAGTCATAGTTACAGCTATGATTGTTAGAAAAGAAAACAATGCTAAACAAATCATGTGTGTAAGCTTCTCTTCCAACAGACTAAAAATACCTCTTTTTTTAAAGTTAAAGTTTATTTGTGGGCAGGACCACACAATAACCCATCCATCCTAAACACAATCGGAGCTGTGACATTTTCTACACTATTTGGAAGAGGAGGTAGGGCAGGTTTGATTGAACTAAGATCTTTTGCTTTTTCAAGTAAAACTTTATACACTATTATGATAGATCTTATCAACAATGTTCAACAAAAATAGGGAAATTGTTTTCTAAAAATCTACATACAACATAATCATAAGAACATCTTCCCACTTTTCCTTGTGGAACTATTTGCAAAAAATATACTCTCCCAAACTCAAACCTCACTATAAAGCCTTCTCCTATAAGAGTAATTTCAAGACACCCAGCACAGTAGGGGCAAACATTCACAGACCCTTGTGGGACACCATCTATCAGAATCTGGTGACCCAGATCTACATGAATATCTTTGTTCATCTCTGCTCAGTCTTGATTGGCTGTCAATGAGAACATTTATATGGCAATGAATTGTGTAACTGTCCTGTTGGTACTTTATGGTCATAGATGAAGTACCACCTTCTGGTAAGAAAAAATAGTAACATAATGAATAATTAATAGTTGAATCAAGCATTCAATGAAAAAAAACCCCAAAAGATGAACTACTTGTTATTATACCAAGACACACAAAACATTACATTTTAGTCATTTTTTATTTGGATCACTTTATTTTTTATGTAAGAAAAACAAACAATAAACAAACAAACAAACAACACTTTTTAGAAACTGCAAAAAATGACAGATAAAACATATGGAAATCGTTGTATCAAATACCTAGAAAGATATATACACTTGAAATTTATTATTTGACATAAACAAGAGCATATTATTCAAATCAATTCAATACATAACAGAACATAGCATAGCTTTACACATGTATTACTTAATTCAATTTTAATTCATTTTTATTTACAAGATAGCAATTGCTCATTAGAAACACTGAGATACAGTTAATAATTCTGTTATAAAAGATGGACTTATATTACAACCAAGATATCTGATATAACAATATAACATCTAAACAAACTTCACATATTACAACATGATTTCTATAAAAAAGTAATTTGTATAAAAGAAGAGTTATTCATAATACACTGTTATTTCCATTAGAAATAACAAAAATAAACACCTCTAAATTAATGTTTATGATGGCCTTTTTTTTATGTAGCTAGGCATAAAATCAGCGTTATTTTACCAGCGCTTTATATTTTCATCTTCAGCAGTTGATACCATTCTGTGTGAATTTCTTTTACCAAAGAAGTGAAATTTAACATAAGTATCAAAAGTTTTTACCAGTGATTATTTATTTTTTTAGAAAAAATATAAGTTGTAGATTTTTACACGGAGTATGATATCAAAATCAACTAACACAACATTAAAATTCACCATTTAAAAAAAAGAAATTCACTTCAATAAAAAAAGCTATTCTACTTGGTGAACCTCTTTTTGAAAGAAAATGACTGTAAACGACTTAGAAAAATCAGCAGGTAAGGTTGTAAGTTATGAAATATACATGTATAGAAAAATGACATGAATCATATCTAATATTCATTTTGGGAGTGATTCTGTCACATACTTGTAATATGGATGCATTTTATGCAAAAGTAACAGAGATTATATTTAGCCAAGTCTTTTTACCACATAGACGAATTACATTGTTCAGGACTAATACATAATCAATACAGTTTTGATTTATGTCATAAGATGAACACATGGATTTTTGACTAGCACAAAATTGTATGTTCACTAACCATCACTGTGGATGGCTAAAGTTTCACTTTTCTTCTCCCCTATTTACATAATACAACTCGTTTGAAAGTCTTATTCATGGTTTATAAATACCATCATGTTGAATCTTTCACGTACTGTTTGTTTACAAGTGCATAAAAAAAGTTTAGTTCATTTCTTCTTATCTTGCTATAATGCACAGATGAGCTTACATAAAACTATCTGTTTCCTTGTCAACTACGGCACATTTCAGTTTAATGTCACTTAATCTTACTACAGGTTTCGCATTGAGTTTCGCATCTTTAGGATTTATTTTTGCAACAATGAAATCTTCATCATCTGATTGGTCTGATAGAAATAGTCTTAATTCAGGAGAACCATCTTCGCTATGTTCCGGTGTCAACAAGCAGTTGATTATGGGAAGGCCTCTAGCTGGGGATTTTCTAATCTTTTTAGCATATTCCACTTCATCTTCAGAAATATCACCAGTTAAATCAATCATACTAGAGACTGGTGACCTTTTTCTGGTCTTGCTTGGATCATGGTGTCCGTTTAAGCCACGCCCATTGAGCAATACCTCTTTTTGTACCTGAGTTTGATGTATCCCATTGGATAATGTTAATTTAGGTGGGTCATTTGAGCTTAATTCTGAGCTTGTATGGAATCCATTCGATTTATGGACACCATTATTTTCAGCTTTTTTCTTATCACTTGAATGTATCTTTTGCACACTTTTGAGGTCTGGCTTTTGGGATTTTGATAAATTGTCCTTTTCTGTTTGGATTTTAGCTTCATCTTTTGATCCATTAGCATTTTTCACTATTTCATTTAGCAAATCCCAACAGCTCCTCTCTGGCTTCTGTGGGTGTTCAGTTGGCATAAACATATCCCAAGCAGTCCTGTTATTTGGACCTTTATCAGGGTTACTTTTTAGCAGTCCAGCAGGATATGATCTAGTCTTTTTGTTTTCTGATTTTTGATTTGATTGAGAAATCTCATGACAACTCTGTTTAGACTCAATGAGTTCTTTGTTTTTGGTGACTGGTGTAAGTGTTTTTTTAAGCTTCTTCATATCAAAATTCAGTTTGAGAGGCCTATTACCAGACTTAGTAGGACATTTAGTCTGCTTTGTTTGTTCTGTTCTCAAAGGAGTTATTACTTTTTGATCATTTAGGCTGCTTTTTGATTTCTTTTTAAGGATTTCTGTTTCAGATTGAAAACCATCCATTTTTCTCTTTGACTTTGTATCTTCTTGTTTCTTATTTGACTGGAAATCTTCTGTTTTGCTTTCATCATTTTTACTTCTGGCTTGTGAATCATCTGTCTTTTTCTTTGGCTGTGAATTGCCAACTTTGCTCTTTCTTTCATACTTTGGATCTTCTGTTTTGTGTCTGGACTCTGAGTCTTTTTTTTTCTCCTTGGACAGTGAATCATCAATCTTTCTTATGGACTTGGAATCTTCTGTGTTTTTCTTGTTTTCTAAAACTGTTTGCCATGGACCATCAGCAATCTTATCTTTTGACAGTTTATCTTCACCTGTACTTATTGTGTGTGACTTATCATCCCCTTTTGATCTGAAATCACTTGAACTTTCAGTTTGCTTGGCATCTTTCCCAAATACAAAGGGTTTCTCATTCACCTGTTGCCACTTTGAAGTTGTGTTGATTTTTGCCTTTTTACTTTCTTCATTCATGACATCATCATGGAATGTATATGGGTTAATTGTCTCACCCAAAGGATATTTGTCAGATGCTTTGGTAAGCTTTGTTTCTGAGTCTACCATTTTGCTCTCCTGTTTCTCATCAGTGTTTGTTGTAGAGTAGATAGTTGTTGTAGTTTTCAATTCTTTTTCACAAAATGTCAATGTCTTTGATTCTTCTCCAGCATTGAAAAGCAACATGTTGTCTTTATTTCTGACTTCACAATACTTGAATCCCCTTCTATGATAAGTTCTTATTGGATTTTTTTCTTCCCAAACACCTTTGTTCTGGCTGTCTTTGCTGCTAGTTCCACCAGGGAGCTTTGATTCTTTGTCAGTGTCTATTATCTCTTTGCTTTTTTTTCTTGAATAAGTCCTGATTGGGCCATTCTTCATATTGAAAAAGACAGGACTATCATTCTTGCCCAAAACCTCTTCTTTCTCATCAGATGAAGTTGTCTCATGTTGAGAGTTATTTTCATTAGTAAATTCAAATATGTCATACTTGCAAAAAAATTCTTCCTCATCATCTGGTGGAGTTAATGTTGTCTGTTCTTTCATTTCAGTAGTAAAACTTTCAGCTACGTCACATGGAACCTGTTCTGTATTATATTCTTGGGAAAGATATGGCACACTTTCTGAGTCTTTTGAAGGATTGCTTTCTTCATTCAATGTCATATTCTGTGACTCTTTGGTAGCATCTAAATTCATGATGTCCGATTTCTCATTTGAAGTTATGTTTGGAACAGGTTCACTCACAACTTCTCTTTCTGTGTCTTTGTCTTTGCATGTTTCATCCTCAGCTGGGCAGCTAGGTGGCACTGATTGTTCAGACATCCTATCAGATTTATTAGCGTCATCCACTAGAACCTCTACTTTAGAATCTACTTTTGGGACATTTTCCTCTGAATCCATATCACTTTTGACTATTTGTGAGATGTCGCCATTTACATCTTTGGGGCCTTGACCTTCACTGACAGTCTTTTCAAGGTAGCTGTCCTTTGGACTCTTAAAAGCATTAGAGTCTTGGTCAGAAACCATAGATATACTTGATATCCGATAATCTTCTTTTTCACCTATGATGTTTTCTTTATTCACAATGTATTCATCTTGTTGACAATCTCTTTCAACAGCATCACAGGACAACCTTGGATTTTCATTTGCTTTATTGAGGTCTGTTGCCATAATAGAATTACGTTTTGTTTCAGAATCATTGTGTTTTACTTCAGTAATATTTGAATCAAAAGGGTCACTATTGTGTTTTATACCTGATGTTTTTACTTCACTGCTAATATTGTTGATGACTCCATTGATGATATCATCCATGACCTTATTGATGACATCACTGCTAACAGGATTTGTTTGGTTATCTGGTAATTCAGCAATGGGATCAACTACAATTTCAATAATCTGATTTTTTTCTTCTGGCATAGCAACAGTAGTATCAATCCTATTCAAGCCTTGATCCACTTCAACCACGATATCGTCACTGTTCACATCTCTATTTTCTTCCTTATTTTGTTCTTCTTGAACATCTAATTTATCAGCATTTTCCACCTCTGCAATATGATCACTTGTTTCTTTCACATTTCCTTTATCCTTACTGTCCATTACAGCTTTTGGGCCTCTGTCTTGGTCGGCTGTAATCAGCCTACCT
Organism: Pharyngocirrus eroticus; assembly: GCA_033118115.1. Classification (NCBI taxonomy): domain Eukaryota; kingdom Metazoa; phylum Annelida; class Polychaeta; family Saccocirridae; genus Pharyngocirrus; species Pharyngocirrus eroticus. The sequence continues at coordinate 10,678 of JAVSBT010000017.1, forward strand.
GTAGTTTCACAAAGTATCCATTGAGTCTCACTTTCAACCAGGCTTGATTCATTGTCTATGATAGAAGCCTCCTGTTCGTCTGATACTACAGGACGTTCTTTGTCTGCCATAGAGTCATCATTTATACAATGTTTTGGTGAAACACTTTGCTTTGTTTTTATTGATGCTTCAAGTTCATCATTGTCATTGATCATTTCAATATCTCCATATTGATCTTGTTCATTGTCATTTTGTATTTGAGGATTACATATGACCTCTGGCTTATCTTTCTTCACCTTTGGTACATTTAAATCGCCTGCATTGCTATCAATTTCAATAGTTTCATTATCATCTTTCCCTGCCTCTTCAATAGCTAATAACACAAGCTTCTCTATCTCTTCTTTCTTTTCATCAGAATTTGATTCTTCCTCAAACATATCTTCTTCAATTTCTTTGGCAATGTCTTCTTTGTCACTCACAATATGATTAATATTTTTAACTTCACTATCATCATTACTATCATCAGCAATAGACACTACACAATCTTCCTCCAATTCCCCCTTTACAGATGGTGAATCTGGATGTTTAGCATTAGTGTCATCAAACTTCTTATTAGTCTCATGACTTGCTACTTTTTTGATATGGCAGATGTCTGTCATTGGTTGACTGTTGGCTTTTTGTTTCTTTTGATGATCAATGATAACTTCTTGCTGTATTGATTTATCATTTTCTTCTGAAGTGTTTTTCTTACTTTCCTTGGGATGACTGACTTGGCCAGACATTTTGTAGAAACTGTTAAAGTCCACAGAATTACCCAAATTTTTTAACAAAACAATAGGCTGATGCTGAAAAATCTTGAAATATTTATCCTCCTTCAACTGTTTTAAGAAATTATCATCCCAAGAACTGTTTGTTTGTAATGCAACATCACAAAGTTGACCATCCCTTTTCTCTTGCCTTTTCTCCTGTGTCTTATTTCTTGCAATCCTAGCTAGTTCTAAACCTGCTCTTTTACAAGACCTCCTCCTTGCATTTATCTGTACTTCTGGCATCAAACTACTGACATAGGCATTACGACTAAGAACTTCACGCTGCTCAACTAAATTTTCGTTAGTCTGAACTACTGCAGCCAGACCGGGTTCATTATTTGTATGGGTCAAGCAATGTTTTTCTGCATCGCGGTAGCTTAGGAAGGATCTGTCACATATTGAACATGTATAAGGTGTAATATGGATGTGTTTTTCTACATGTTCCATCATGTCCTCATCATTTAAATGAGTCACTCCACAAATAATACATTCAAGAGTTTCGATCTTTTCCTCATGTGTAGCAAAGTCTACAGAAGATTTGTCCAAAAACTGCCCAAATTTATTAGCTAGATTGGACCGTAATTTGAGACTAACAGGTTCTTTTGGTTGATTGCCCATGAAAGAGTCTTCAGTGTAAAATTGCTCTGTGAAATAGTCACTGAGATTAACTTTTTCTTGGTCCGTGACAATTTGGCATTGTTCACCCATATGTGTCTTCTTGTTGTGTTGCTTTACACCTTCCAAAGTGGCAGAGTTTTTCTCACACAAACCGCAATTGTATGGTTTCAGGATCAAATGGATAGTCTTAATATGTCTTTTGATGTTGTCTGGCTCTCTAGAAATACTTTGATATTTACACAGATAGCATTTATATCCAGCCTGAAGCTTCATAACTCCAATCTTTGTGGATGGATTCATATGGACTTGGGTACAATGGTGTCTTACTATGGTCCGCTCAGTATCACTAAAACTGCATTGTAAGCAGTGGTATACCACTTCATTTTTTGTAGATAATCTTCTTGCCTTACTTTGCTGAGATGAACCTAACTGTCTTCTCTTTGGCTTATGAACGTTTTCCTTTTTGCCTTGGATACTATTTCTTCTAAAATCTTTTACGTTGTGGTCCTTTTGTTTTTGATTGTCTTTTACACCAAGATCAACATTGCCTCTCTTTTCATCCAGACCTTGTGATAAAGATGTGTCTTTTGTTATTTGTTCACTTCTGCTGTCACTATTCATCTGAGCACTAATTGAACTGAAATCATCTAATTTTGGTGGCTCTTCAATATCTTTCTCAGTTTTTTTGTCAGCTTTGTCTATATGGACACTTTTATAATCTGAAACTACATCATTTTTTTGCAAGGATTTTTTTGAAGGTGTTTCTGTTACTAGACAAGTACTTTTGGTGATGTTAATTTTTCTACAGGGCATACGATCTAAAGATGGCCTAAACCTTTTTATTGGTGAAGGGTTTCCTTTAGTTATTCCTCTAAGGGTATCTTGAAATGAAGTCGGAGATCTGTTCACACCAGGAATAGAAGGAGTTCCTTGTTTGACCTTTGCACTTGGTGTAACCTTTTTACTTTTGGTCTTTGAAGGCATGCTATTGAAAGGAGACCAGAATCTTGTAATTCTTCTGTTCCGTTTATGCATGATTGAGTTATGAATTTTTAAGTTCTTCTCACTTTTACAGGTGATGGCACATTTCTTGCAGTGATATTGAGGCACAGTGTTACGTTTCTTTGGAAACATTTTCTTCTGCACAGCAGTGATTTGGTTCTTGTCCTGTAAAGGTTTGATCGAAGAATGACTGTTTGGTTTCTTACTCTTATCTTCAGAGACCTTTTGTTTTGAATCACTTTCTTTAATGTAACTTGACTTAGGGTAATTTGGAAGAGTTGGTTCTTGTTCTTTTTCCAGATCATCTTGACATGCAAGGTTTTTAATGATGTCACTGACTTGATTTTCCATCTCACTGTCATGGGAGTCATTTTGGTTGTTTGTTGACTCAGCCTCACTGAAAGAAGCCTCACCATCAATAAACTTTGATGCAACTGACAACAAGACTAGCCCCTTCTTCTTCATATCAATTTTGCCCTGTTTTGATTTGTTAGCATCACCTAAACCTTTATTTTTATTTCTAGTGGTGATTTCATCAGCCTCACAATGTGAATGTTCTGAGTGTTGGGGCTCCATGTGTTGTCTCTCATCAGCTATCCCATTATCACTCAAGTGAGAAGAGCTTTTATTGGCTGCAGTAATTGAATCACTACTTGAATCTAAAAATGAATACAGATCAATAACCATTTGATCTTTATCAGTCTCATTTTGTTTTCTTTTCTGTGCTTTGGCCACCCTGCCAGGAGGACATCTTGGTGAAATTGGTCTATGCCATGGAAATGATGACTTTTGTCTTGGTGACCTTGACCTAGGAGAGAGAGGTTTGTATCCAAAGTACTTAGATTTAATGTCCCTAGTTATTTGATTACGCCATCTTTTAACTGTTCTCTCTTCATTTGAAACTACAATAGAAAGTGTAGACAATAGTTCCAAGTTTTCAAACATGGAGGGCTGAGATAGAGGGGCATGACTTTGATTTTCATTGTTTTGTAGTGCATTAGATTCATTAGGACAGCAATCTATAATTTTTGATTTTTGTTGAACTACTTGTTCCTCCTGGTTTGCTTGCAAGTTATTGTTTGAATCATCAGTGTTGCCATCTAGATATTTTGATTTTGACACAACTTGTTCTGTTTGGTTTGATAGCTTATTAGTGTTTGATTTATCAGTGCTGTCATCTACAGCTTTTGGTTTTGATATAACCATCTCCTTCAGGGTTGTTTTGATGTTGTCACTGTCACTTTGTGCCTCTTTTGTAGAACTGTTAACATATTCTTTCACTTTGCTAAGAACTGTGACATAAGTTTCTAAAACATCGGCATAACTTTCTACAATTGTACTCCATTTCAGGCTGTCTTCTGGTAAAAGATTAACTTTCACTGGATGTTTAGTGGAAAGATGTTTTGATAACAAAGACAGATCATCAAGCAATAGACCACAGAATTGACATGTGTTTCTCTGTGTGTCTAAGTCTGGTGAAATATGGTGGCCCAAGATATGTTTCTGAACTATGCCAAGATAAGCACTTTGTATATTCTGACACTCTTTACAACCATAAATTATTTTTTGACCATTGTTAAGTACCATAAATTTGTCAATGAGTACATCTTTTATTTTTTGGGAGAGTAACATATGTGGACTTTTCCTACTGTGACTTTTCTTTCCATGGCGTTTGAATTTCATGGATGAATTCATGCTTTCCCCACACTTTTCACAAACAAAGCAGATCCCTGGAATGGCATTAACTTGTCTCCAATGTTTTGTTATGATGTGTTTCTTAACAGCCAAACATTTTCCTGTGTATCTGCATTCTTTGCAGTAGTAAAATTGATTGCCAGCCTTTATCTACAGTTAGAAAAAAAATAAAAACACAATGAATATATAGATATACACTGTAAAAAATGTAAAACAAGAACAAAATGCAGAAGATATTCTTTAACCCTTTAATTTCAAGGTGTATTCATCTATTTCAAGATCTGTTTATTTGTTTTTCTAAAGACTTTTTACTCATGGCAAAAGTTGATAACTTGATTCAGAAAATAACTTAGACTTTTGCTTTGTTTTGAATGTCATATCATGGTGACTCATCAAGAGAAGGTACAGTTAAATCTAGTAACCTAGTTGAATAGTTTTATAGGTCAAATTATTTTTAGATCATGGATGTTAGCATAAGATGGCTGCCAGTTGTCTACACACATTCTTTTTTGATCACAACTATCTATAGCTTTTTAGTACTAACATCTTTCTGAAAAGTTGTTTTAAGAGTGCTGGTATAAAGTATAAGGTAGCGGTATACCCCCCCCCCCTGGTGTGGTTGCTTTAACAACATCTCATTGTAAAAAGGAAACTTATGTCATCTTATTGTGTACAACTAGGCCTACCACACTGAAGCCTTATTCTTTTATTTTGACAGCCAAGTTTACAACCCTGGATATCATCAACATTTACGATAGAAAAAAGTGCCACCACCTTATCTAAAATAATTGTCTTAAGTATACTGAAATGTAAAACTTACTTTTGTTGTTTTCTGGACAGCAATAGTTGCTAGACAGTTCTCATAGAGTAGCTGCAGATGGTTTGGCTGAAAATCAATACAATCAAGTACTTTAAATTTTGGGGTATGGTTTTTTCTGACATGCCTTGTGAAGGATCTTCCAGTGTTCATTTTTCTAGGGCACTTTTCACACTGTAGAAATACACTCCTGAGTGTGTTCATACAGTGTATTGATCTAACATGTTTCTCCATAATTCTAAAGTCTGTATTATGCTTTGCACATACATTACATTTGTATGCTATTTCTTTATATGCGATCTTGCGTTTTTCCATTTCTTCAAAGCCATGAACCAGTCGCATATGCCCTGCTAGGACAATCTTTTTGTATGTGAAATATGGACAGTTATCACAGTACAAAGGAGTGGTTCTCTCTTGATCCTTTAATTCATCTTCTTTTATAGCTTCTGCATGTGTCTCCTTCAAATGTGCCTCTATAACTGGCATATTGTTGGTTGAAAATTCACAGTACATGCACAAGTATTTCATAAAAGGTTGCTGACTATGGTATTGAGTTTCTTGTGTAGCACATTCCGACACAGTCACTGGCACTGAAGGGCTGTCTTTAGGCACCACATTTAATGGCGCATTCTGAGTTGCCTCAATTTGAATATCTCCTACCTCTTGGCCCTCTTTAATGCGTGGGTTACTTAAACGTTGACAGTTCCCATCCTCACCCTGCTTCACTGCTTCAGCTTCTGGGCTTGTAGTAATACATTCTCCAATGACTACAGCTTCTTTGTCAGTAACCCCTTGCATCAAATGGTTACCAATTGAAGTGACAATATCTAAGTCAATTATTTGAGGAACTGAAGTGACAGGTATATTGATGTTATAAACCTTAGTGCACCCAGAGTGAGTGGCACTTGTCTGGTTTTCTGACATGTCATCTTCTGATTCCTTTTGTAGAGTGGAGCCATATGGAGTAACTGTGTTTGTTACTATATCAACAGCACTTGTTGACATGACATCTGAAGCAGCTGTACTTGTTGCCATGACACATGTACTTGTTGCCATGACATCTGTAGGAGCTGTGCTTGTTGCCATGACATCTGTAGCATCTGTACTTGTTGCCATGACATATGTAGCATCTGTACTTGTTGCCATGACATCTGTAGCAGCTGTACTTGTTGCCACAACATCTGTAGCAGCTGTATTAAAAACCATTGATTTAGCTACTGTTGCATTTACTTTAATGTTAGTGGATGCTGTAACCACTGTATTAGTTGTTGTGACATGTGTGACAGGAGACTGACTGCTGATAGTCACTTTGTTTTGGCTCTGTGTCACAAGTTCACAAGAGCTTGAACCCATGGGCAGATTTTTATGTTTATGCAACTTGGATGAACTCGGTGTACCGCTTGCTGTGTTTTTCAAGTCTGCAAGAATTTTTGCTGCTGTAAGGGTGTCCTCATGATGCTTACTAGGTCTACTTGTTACTATAGGGGAAGTGTAGCTATGACTTCCTGTACAGATTGTTGATACAGTTGCTGCCTGTGCCTGAGTTAAGAATGGTGAATTCAAACCTAAAGATTTGGACACATGTCCCCTAGTCCCTATTTGGGATCCACTTGTAGATAAAAAAGCACCTGGTTTTTTTTTAATACTAGTTTTATTAACATTTCCTGGTTTTAATTCAGAATCAATTGGTTCTAGCCCTTCAAGAAGAGTACCTTCAAGTCCAGTTTTCTGTAGCCTTGCTGCTCTTGTTGGCCTTTGTAAAATTTGTCTTATATTGCAGGAACCAATTGGTTCTTCGGGAAAACATAAGTTATGAAAAGGAAATCTACCTAGGCCCTTGGGAGCTATTCGTGGTTGAAATGGAATTGTATTAAACTGTTGGAATGGTTTCTGTGGCATCCCTTGTTCCCTTGATGAAATTGGTGGTGTACCCATGTAAGTTGGTCCCCCTCTCTGCATCAAAGTTTGGGGCTGTTCCGATACTGAGGACACAGGTTGTGGGTAAAATTGATGTTGATTTAGGGCCTGGTTATAAAAGAACATTCCTGGCTGTCCATACTGAGCATTTTGGAGCATATTTTGTCCCTGATTTATTCCTTCTTTGTTAGATGGGTCAAAGTTGTGTCTAAATGGAACATTGCCCCTATTTTGCATCTGCATATGAAAGTTATAAGGGGTTGGATGTCTCTTCAAGAGTAAGTAATTTTGTTGCTTTGCTAAATCGGGGTTTGAAGAATAATTTTGCATCATGTTGGCAGGTTGAAGCTGTGACGGAGAAATGTTGCCATGCATGGCTTTCTCTGGAGGTCTAACTGTTAACCTGTTGGCTGGTTGTTGTGGAGGTACACTGGTGTTGAAAATTGCTACTTCTCCTGGTCTAGTTTTCAGAATATTTGCTTGAGCTATAGGGTTATAAAGTATTTTTTCATTTTGTCTTTTTTGAGGCTGTTCACATGCAACTTCTGAACCTCTATCTTTTTCTGGGGTCTGACTTCTTCTTTTCTTTCTTTCTAAACTCTTTTTCAACTCTGTTTGTACCAATAATTCTGGTTGTATCAAAAATTCTTCTTGTGACAATGTTTTGGGTTGTACTAGGTCAATTTTCTGTCCATCTATTGTAGTTTGTCTTCTGGGTTGATCAATGCTGTGTACATAAACATTCTGGCCCATGTTTTTTGCCATTGTCCTTACTGGGTATGGCACAACACTATTATTATAAGATGTTGGCTGGCTTTGAATGGAAGGGTTTATTTTTAATACTTCCATTGATTGGGGAGTTGCAGTCATAGTGTTTTGTTGATTTGAAGGCAGAGAAGTATTCCTGTATTGGGAATCAATGTATTTCTGACGCTGGGTTTTAGACAATACATGAGAACCATTGATCTGATCATTATGGTGATTAAGCCTGTTATAACTTGTCATATTTAATTCAGGTTTTGGTTTTAAGTTACTCATATCATCCACAGCTTGTGTCTTTGTAAAGAAGGAATGAGAACAGTTCCTGGTTTCAGCATAGGACTGTGGATAATACTGATCGCCTGATGGCACTAATGGTGGATTTTGAACATATTGTGGCTGACTATTTGTCATGGTACCACTTTGAGCCTGTTGAAATGGTGGACGGTTGTTATTGCCTTTATTGTGTTGCCTGAATGGCTGGCACTTCTTTGAGACCTCAGGCTGGTGTGCCGGAGGTGGTGTTCTCTCAAAAATTCTAGACTCATTCACAGCTTGACTTAAAATGTCTTGAATTTGAGCACGAGGGGGATTTATTAAAGCACCATTCTGCATATTTTGTCCATTTGTATGTTTTATGTCTTGTCCTGTTGTTTTTAATTTTACATCAGGTTCATTTACTGCCTTAGGGTTAACATCTTTCGAGGCAGCTAATGTTTTTTGATACTCTGCTATTGTGTAATCTGACCCATCCAGAGGTTTTACATTCTCTGGACTTGTTTTGCCAGAGCCTGAGCTGGATATGTTCCCCTCTTCTTCTTTGTCTTGCGCTGCAACTCTCCTTAAAAGTCTTTCTTTCCGTGATGCCATAGTGATAATACTCTTTGTAGCAGACTATCATCCTATAAATTGCAGCACTTTGTTTTCATAAGACACAATCTGCAATGAAAATAAAACATAAAGAAAAAGTGTAACATTGCTGTATATTATAGTTATTAAAGCAACAACAACAAGGGGGTGGAGATGGTATACTGCTTCCCGTTATGTATACCAGTACCCTTAAAGCAACTTGTCTGAAAGATGTTTCTGCTTTAAAGAAGTGATTCCAAACAGACCAATTGCTATCAATGGGCTGCGGTGCCTCTTAATTCTCAGTTCTGTTTTGTTTTCATTGGTGTTGAAAAACCCAACAGAGCTAGACAATCACAATATTTATGGTAAGGTGCCAATATAATAACATTGTTGTGTGCGTATGTCTGTAAGTCTGTAAGTCTGTCTGTGGACACGCATTTGTCCACATCATAGCAGACAAACTAAGGAATATTTTGGTGGTTTTTTTTCAATTTTCTTTTCAACATTGTAGAGGGAAAACTATGCAACATAGGAGCACCAAAGTTAAGAATAGTATCAAAGATATGTTAAGTAAGACCCCTATTTTTTTTAAGGCTATTTCGGGCATATTTTATATTTTTCGTGAGTTTTTTAGTGATTTTGTAAAAAAATTATTTCCTAATCAAGATTGATTAAAAACTAAGCAACGCAAAAGTATCACATTTAAGAATGAGATTTCAGAGATGTGTTGACTTAGATCCTCTGAGAATTACGGTCATTTTATGGTAATTTTCGATTTTTACTGAATTTTT
>JAVSBT010000128.1:0-19911 GCA_033118115.1 Pharyngocirrus eroticus
TTTCCTCCCTCCCTCATGACTTTTTTTTCAGCCATGAGCTCAACAGGAAACAAACATTTATTTATGATCGGCCTAATTCTACTGTGATCAAATTAAAACTTGATTTTTTTATTTTATTAGGACAATGGCCCCTGTTGCTGGTGGAAGTCTTTTTTCCTGGTCGGTGTCATATGGTTACAAGATAGGATTCCCCTTTGATATCAATCTTGCTTTCATCATGTTTAGTTTCATGTTTTATGCCTCTAACATCCTGTGTGCCTATGTACCTGCGCACTTAAACAAACAAACACATCGATAGAACAACAGTGACATACCATGGCATGATGGAAATGGACTGAGGAGAGAGCATAAGTATTCAAAGGCTTTATTCAGTGATATGAACATTCTTTTTCTGATTGCTCCAATCTTCCATTTCGAATGCAGGGTGTGAATTACTGGTGGTCTCAGCTGACCAGATAGTTCTATCCCTATTATATAGTATAGTATGTTCAACCTGATTTTTCCAAATATTAGCCACTTCTTTGATAAACAAGCGATGCAAAGGTATCTTATTTGGGTCCGGTGAGGGATTGGAGAGATGACCTACATTTACTACCGTCTAAGACTAGACGTACACTTAATTTATTACCGATTACTAATGATGATAGGCTAGGATGTATTTTGTAACAGGATAGAAACCCAATTTGTAGATGGAAAAAGAAATCAAAATGTTACTGTGATGCATGTTTTACCAAAGTCTGACTTGATGGTTTTGCATCTTAAGTGGAATATCACCCAGGTCTGGATTTGACAAGAAAGGCCTTACAATACAAAGAAATTATGTAGTGATATGATATGTTTTTTGAAGAGTGAAGAAGTCTGATTTGTTGAATCAATTCTTTTATTGATTTAGTTGTGAGCATGACAATACTCAATTTTGTTTTGTATGCAACACTAGAGTGTAGCAGATTTAGGGACCTACTTTTCACCCACACATATGGTAAAATAATGGTTTGCGGGGGGAATATATCAATATTTACTTTGTTATATTCTTTAAACTTTGAGAGACTTTGCTACCAAAGATAGTACTTATATTTTGTCTTTTACAATTCATAGTGTTATTAGCTATATTTGCTTGTCAAAATGATATTTTTTTATTACACTAATACTTAAATCTATTCTAAAACTTTTAAAATTATGATCTCAATAAAAAAAAAGTGCTATAAACTTAAGTAATGATGGAAATCTCTGGTTGTTTATCCAGTGTTGATTGTAAAAAGTTTTGTAACTGTTTAGAATTGGTAAGAATTATGATGGCTCACTCTGGTTTATAGGCTATCAGATGCATTTTTTTTTCATAATACTCTTCTTAATTTCATACTTAATATTTTGATGTGAGTTTTTACACCACTTCATATTTGATATCCATGGCTATGTTATACAATGATAGGATGGTTTTTTTGGCCAGATATAGCCGTCTTACATTATACTCAAATCAGTATTCACTTTTATTATTTTTGTTTTGGATAATCATCATAATTATAATACTTATACTTTGTTATAGAATATTTGTGCATTTAATTGTAACCTTGTAAAACTTTATCTTCAACAATTTGTAGGAGTACTTACATAAATTCTATATTTTCTTCTAGAGTGTATATCCTAGTTATTAGTATCTTGAAGGACTGCCATATAAAAGAAATTGTCCTAGGACAATATGTAATTTGTGCCTTGCATATGGTTTCATCATTGTGACTATGTTTGAAAAACCATGACACTATGTAACAAGTAAAGCATGATATACCAGATTGAAATTTTCTCCTGATTTTTCTAGTCTGTAGACATTCAAACATGAGTAACCTGTGGGATGCTCATAAACTCATTGTCTATTAATAGATGATATGAGTTTATGAGCATGTATTTTGGTAAGGAATTAAAGCAATAAAGCCAACAGGTTACTCATTCTTGATTGTCTATACAGACTCAAAAGAACAGGAACAAACATTCCCTATTTTATTATGGTGGTCCAATATCATTGTTAGTATTGTTTATCATTGTTGTTATAGTTTAATTGATTTATTTTTTCTGGTGAAAAAAATGATCTGGTAATTACGTTTATCTTATTCTATATATTATGTACTTTTAGTTTATCAATACTCGGTTCTCTTTATGGTGTACTTTTATTGCATCGCGTCTCTCATGGAATTGCCTCTGTGGCAGTCACTATTAATAGATCTATCATCCTACAGTGTCTCAGTAGATAGATATGCATATTTTACTCCAATAACTATACAAGTTCAAAGTAGATCAAAAGACATTTTGTATTTTTTTTAAATGATTTTCATATTTATCAAACAAGTTTAGTTTATGCCCTTTTTAATTTTTTTGCTACAAGCCTAATCTTTATTTTGGAAGTTTGTTCGTGATTGCAAGATGCAAATGGTGGAGGTATTATAATTATGTTGTTCATGATACAACATAAGGGTCTTAATCAAAATAACTCTGTATAGTTGTCCATATGTCTGGGAGCATCAAACTAGCTTCAAACAGGATAAGTCACAAATAGGTAGAAATTTTATTTTCACCAAAATAGTGATAGTTATGCAGTTATACAAAGAAGCATTTAAAAATGCTTCTTTGTATAACTGCATAAGCTTTATTTGATGCAAGATTCTTGAAAGAATGGGGTTGTGCCTCTGGGAGTGGTAAAAAATGATGTGATTGTGTGGAGCAAAATGTTATATGTGACGAAACACAATTTGCTATTTTCAAAATGTACATTATGGGTATTTCGATGTTCACAAATAGTACAAAAAATAGAAAGTCCATGATTGGGAGAAGTATTTTTAGAGTTTTATGCTCCATTGATATTTTATTTTGATAAAACTGTGGGATGTATACTTGATAGAAAACTTGTTCAAATGATGAATGCATGGTTGGGTAGAAGTGAGGAAAAAAATGTCTTAAGAGAAATGAAATATGAATCATTGTGATACTCAAGAAAACAGATGCCACATATATTTTTTATTGTTGTGTTCAAATAAAGTTGTAAAAGTTGTATAAACGTTCTTTGTCGTCTTGGTTTGTTTTTATAAAGCTTATCTATTTTTGCATATTATCTATACGTTTATTTTTTTTCTATAAATGTATTCATCACCACATACCAATTCAACCTGAGGTGATCAAAGGAACTTGCTAGAGAAATTTGATTTGATGTATGGAAACTATTTAAAAATATTTGTATCTGTATTAAAATTAAGTACACCTAATGACATATGGCTATGCATGAAATGTTTGATATGGACTACTAGCATTCATTTCAGTTCCACTCCGTTGGTTTTAGAAGCATATGCAGGGTCAAGGTCTCTAGGTGTCTGACAGTCCCACATTTTAACCTTTGAGCATTATCTTTATAAGGTATAAGTTAGTCTCAAGTCTTCTGTATCATAGGTACATATAATTGAAGAAAAAGGTCCATTCACAATAAGTTATCAATGACTGACATTGAATGAAAATCTGTCATAGAAGTTTGACTTTGAATGACAAACATATCCTGCATTTTACCCTGGGGCTACTGTAGTTGCTTAATTTTCCCAAATCTTATAGAAAAACTGTTAAAGTCGAACCTATGTTGGCAAATTAATTAAGATATAAGTAAATTTGCATAAACTGTGAAACATCATCTATTGGGTGAAGAGTAAAGACTATAAAAAGGAAAGTTTGAACAAATAGGATGAAATTTGAATGTTCCTCAATATGGTCAACGTTTGCAGTTACCTTTTGCCACCCTTAAACAACCACAACTAACTTTTTTGACACAAGAAATAGAAATGATAAAAACTCCAATTGCGGCTATAAACCTCCTCTTAAAGTTTTCTCTTTTTCTTATCAATATCTTGAAAATTTTAAGTGTTGATTCAATGTTTATAAATAAAATCCTTTTTTTTAGTGTAGATTTTTGGTATGGATTTTACAATATTTTATTAAGTGCAATAAGTTTTGGGGGTAATATTAAAATTCAAGCCCTATAGCAAAAAATATGCCTTTTTTTGAGAAACATTTTGGTCCAAATTGATACTTTTGGACATGTGCTAACACACATTTACAAATGCTCTGAGACACACACACACACCCTCCCCTGTCCCTTACCTATACATGTAGTCTTATTGGGAAGTTGAATCCACAAGAAAGGGGGTCCTTAAAGTATAATTTTATGATTATTTGACCATGATTTGGGATTTCATAGTTTTTTCTTGGAGCCTGGATGCTTGCCCATAAAAAGAGCATTCCCATGCTTTGATTTTACCTATATAAAAAAATAACAAGACAGCCTGCTCTTGTAGCAATCAACAACAAGCTTTATAGCTAGCTGAGTGCTGTACAGATGCCAAATTGCAGTCTTAACTGTCAAGGCTATCAACTGAGGAATATCAAGGTTCACTGTAGATTTTGGATAACAGCATTGGAGTAAATCTAAATGATTGTGTGTATGGTATATATATATATATATATGAATCAATAAATGTATGAGCTTGACTCGAGTACTTTTTGCTGTACGGAGGTTATTGGGGTTTGATAAGTATTGACAGTCAGGATAGGAATATTGTGTGTGCATTTACAGAGTGCAATAAAACTACAGATGCAGTGCTTGTATGGCCATATACTGTTACTGTAACTGGATTCTGCATTATATATGTATACAGACCCTTACTGGTAAAAGGAATATCACAATATGAAGGATAAGAAACATCCTAAAACAGCAAAAGCTGGCAAACAAATGGATGCAACAAATGGGAATGTAAACAAGGACATCGTACAGAAAGAAGAAGTACCTCGACAGACATCTAAAACATGCTGGCAGAGAGTGAAAGGATTCTTCTCCATCATTAAAGAAGGGGGAACCCCTCCAAAATGGGGGCTCATAGCACTTGCATTTATTGCTCTGGTGAGTTTCTATCCTGATTTGTGAATAAGTGTATTTATGGGAGAAAGGGGATGGGGGTAGAGGAGAGGGTGGAAGTGTTAAATGCTATGCTGTCCTCTATAGACTATACATGCCACTGTGCCTTAAGCGTTGAGTGTAGGGGCATCAGTCATGAATGACATTGCTTCGTTCACAAGCACAGATTCAGGGTCAATTTGTAAAATCAAATTATTCTAGATAACATATCAATTGACTATAATAATAAAAAAGTGACATGACTCTAAAAGCAAATTTAGTATGGAAAATATCAAAACAAGTCTGTGGGACTAGATAACATATCACAATGTGTCTAAAATTGCCCAAGCCTTTGATCTTGTGCTAGTATGTCCAGAGACACCATGGCCTTATGGATAAGGTTCAGTTCCAGGCCACTGAACGCAGTGCAAGAGATCCTCGGTTCAACCCCAGGCCAAGACATCATGGTGTGTCCTTGAGTAAGACACTTTACTTTTAAGTTGCTTCAGTGTTCCCTACTGCAAAATGAGGTGTTGGGCGCTGCACTGTGGCAACTGCCGATAAGTTTTCGTTTAAAGAATTGCAAATATACAATGTATTATTCGACTATAAAAGTTTAATTAACTTCATGAGTATCATTGAGTTACTTGAGCGATTGCAGAGGCAACATGTACAACTTAGATTAGAATCATTTTATGCTCAATATGATTTATAACCCCTCTTAAGAGTTGAAATAATTAGCTTTCATGGTGAATAAAAACAAATTAGAATAAAATAGTTCCAAAGACAGCTGTTACTGAACATAGAATATTAAATTCCTTACATCAAAATTTCTGTACTGTTATTTGTGACCCACCATTTATACCTCCTTAAAATATACACTTGCTTTTTGATTGTCTGTGGTGGTAGACTGGTTACACACATAGTCTCTCATTTTAAATAATATTGCATAATTGTATAAACTGTCCAATTACTCCAATACAATCTTATAAGTACATAGTAGAAAAAAATAAGTAAGATATTGACATGTTATTTTCCTAAAGTGTTTTTCATTATGTCACAAGATTATGAAAACATTTCACACACATACCTTCACAAAAAAATGGCATTTCTTTGCCTCAAACCCTACCCCATATAAATGCAGGGAATATAGTGCCAAACAGGTAATCAAATTTAACCAGATTTGACATTGCATGCAGAGATACAAATGACTTATTAAACCCCAAAAAGTGCAATTCGATTTCGAGTCACTAAATCATTCCCAAATATGACATGCAAAAACTCCATAAGTTGTAGAAACCAGACAATGTTTAAATCAAAGTCTGGGTTGTATTAACAACTACTGTACCTGAATTGCATAAAGAATATTGCATAACTTGTTAGTTTATGCTGGAGGGCATATGCATGTATTAAAGTATTCAGAATATTCAAAACATTTTCTTTTAATACTACAGGTGTCCTAGGAATTATTTTAAGGATTTTATTTTCATAAAAACAGTCTTAGTGCCAACTGGAATTGATTTTTAAAAATTATCTTCTTTGGAAATATAAAAACATAGCATTTTTAAAGAATTTAACATGAAAAGGCTTTAATTGCCACTTTGAAGCATATTCTGACCAGATTTCCCATGTTGATAACCCATAGAATTTTTTAAAATGATTTTTTCATATTTCCATGCAAGCAAACAAATATTTTTTATACAATTATGGAAATGATCTTTCTTATATTCTATGAAAAAAATTGGAAAACTATTTTTTTGACACCTTTAGTATCAAAAATCCATGTTTTTAATATTCTGAATATAGGTATACACAATGTAGTCTTAAACTGCTAGTATGTTCCTCAAGAAATATTTGCATGTGTCAGTCTATTTATTATACCCTTCACCCCCAAAAGTATAAATGATTGTATATTGCATGAACTATGTGTACTTTTTAGAATTCCTATAAATTACATGTAGGCCATAATTATGAAACTAGAAAGGATAAGTAGACTAAAAGTCTAAAACAAAATACATGTAGTTTCAATTGTTAGATAGTGACATATATCCGACATAATTCTGTTGAATAATCTCTTGTCAGAACTTTTGCAAATGACTTACTTTTCTTGCGTGTGAGCGCACCTTTTTCGTTGTGGTAATAAAAATACAGCCTACAACATTAAATGCTTTTCTTCATGTCACCAACATTATGATAAAAAAAATAACAATAGGTTTTATTAAAATCAATTGAAGAAATAGCAGCCCTAAGGCTGACATCTACATCATGCAACATAGACATGTAAGAATACAATATCAGTCAGCACACAAATACATTTGGAATTAAAGGCAGGCTGTATGCATTTAAACCTGTTATATAGTTTAGCTATCTGTCTGATACCCAAACCGTCCTTTTTGGTTTTTTGCACATTGGACTCGACCCACTGTACATTCAATGCCAGACCGTTTATAGCAACGGTACCATTATCACATGGTAAACCCTTATTAAATGATGAATCGAGACCAATTGCTATAAGACAAAAAAGGGTTCAAAATATAACCATCAAATTGCAGATAGTATCCCTTTAAGCAATAAGGAGTGAATAATAACATTTTTGTAACATGCAGCTCAGGTCTTTGTATTATAAATCTAATACACAAAAAGCACAAAAGACTTGTTGAACAATAAATACAATATTTCTAAGGGACTGAGTTTAATGTCAAACCACTTCTTTTATCCTGTGGGTTGATTTCATATGACATGTTGCATAGCTTGAGGTCTTTTAAAGATGACTTTGACAGCTCTTTGGTTAACACACAAGCATCCCTAAGGCATTATCAACAGCTTATTACAATGGTATTACAGTACATTATAGGTATAAGTAAATCTACACAAGAGAGAAGACGAGTCAAATACATTAGAAGTATATGCCTAGCCACTTAAGAAAATGAATAGAATTTGAAAATATCTAAAAGGCCAATACTTATTACAATACAACATTCTTGAGCCCAAGGTCCCTGACAAAAAGTACCCATTTACATGATTATACCTTATTTTTGCCAAAAGAAAGCCTACGTGCTATCTATGAAAACAATGCAAAAATGTCCCATGATATGTATGTACATTCTGATTTTTATTCAGCAAAAGTTTTTAAATCAAAATGTGTGGGACAGTACCAATGGTTGTAGTACCTGTATACTAATGTATTTTACTTTGTTACCTTGTGAATTCATTAATTGAAATTTTTGTTTCTTTTTCATTTCAGTATGGCAGTTCATATTCAATTACTTTCATATTTCCATTTTTACCAGAAATGGTTTTGGTAAGTATTAATTAACAACTCACTATTATGTAATCATATAGAACCATAATAAAAAAATAAAAAAATATAATTTCTAATTTATATCAAAGTGTTCAAAAAGACAAAGACAAGATGTATGATTTGATATCAATTATATGTGGCAAACTGTTTCATCTTCAAATATGTCATTTTCAATTCATTGTCTGCAACTCAACTTAAAGGGAGCATGGTGGCTCAGTGACAAAGCATGTACCTAGAGATCAGGAGATTGAGGGTTCAATCCCTGCCTTGCCCCATGTCTGTGGCATTGGCAAGGATATTTAATCCAAATTCTGAGAAAATAACCTGTGCTAGACTACCATCCTATCCAGGGGGAGTGATAGCTCTCAGTTGCTTGTGCTGCAGAAACCGTGGCTAAGCACTAGCCTGATGGGCCTTAATGGCTCAAGTATGGCTCTATACAACTCAAAGCAATATGTCATAGTGTTCTCACATTGAGAGGAAAATATTGTCCCTTTTTCTATGAAATATGTCCATGAAAAAACAGAATGCTACAATGGTGAATAGTGAACCTGTGTTATAGCATGTAGACCAAATTAAACCAAATATACCATTACTTAACAGGAAATGTTTGCAAAGCCGATGGATGCATTGTATCATATAACTGTCTATTCTTTATTTCATTTCATCTATCATAGATATTTATAAATATGATAGACTGAAATATGAATATAGCTCAGTATCGTGTAGCCTCCAGATATACATGAAAGGAGCAAGTGGTGTGGTGGTAAAGGTAGCGAAACAAGATTGCGCTAATGAGTATGTAGCCCTAAAATGTTAAAGAAAGCTATCTAAATCATATATTTTCTGACCCACAACTTTATTCTTGAGCAATTACCTGAAGAAAAAATTGAAATTTATAAATTTTTCCTTAAATAAATGCAAAAAAAATCATAAATTTCTCACAAAAATTGAATCAACTCCTTCAATTTTTAAAATTTCAAAATACAAAACAATCTAAATCAAGAGCATTTTTATTGCTTCAAAATCGTAATTTTGAATTTAAATGTTTCTGTTCATTGCTTTATATAAGCTGCTGAAAGAAAAATAATTGACCAATGTTTTGCATTTTTGATAAATGGTCAACATTTTTTAGTCAATTTTTGTACTTTATATACTGGTCAAAAGTGTGTATTGAAAGTAGCAAATTAGCTACGAACTCAATTTGTTGGTAACAGAGTTTAACCTGTTTCGCTACCTTAAGGCACTTGGTCAAGTATTAGGCATACACCAATGGCATGGGTTCAAGTCCTGCCTGAGGCAAGATGTATTTCTGGTTGAAAGTGTATTTTGAGCTCTATTGTGTGTATTATAGATGTCTGGTGTGTTACCCTATCTAGCAGAAAGGATGTAAAATGTGGACCTGTGTCATGGATTATATCTCCATAGCATGTACAAGAACACTGAAAGCAATGACAGAAAGCAATGTTGTTATTTGTCTCAAAATGCTTTGAAATCCTGGGAGAATTATAGTTCAAGTCTATTGTCAGGAAAGATGTCAGAGAATTTGGAGTCAAATAACGACAGTGTTTGTGTATAGCCTATGTACAATACTGTGTCGTACATTAAAATAGAGTCCATTAGGAAGAATACAATTTCTAAGGTCACATTCTATGAAAGTTTGAATAAAATAAATGCTAGATTGCCAATTTGTGTATGGAAGTTCATACACAGATATTAATTTGTCTGAGCTACACTATATACCAACAAATGCATCAATTATTTGGGAAAATCAATTTGGATATACAGTACTCTGTTTATTGTGACTCATTCCTTGGTAAAACTGTGTATGCATGAAGACTCAACCAAAAAAAAGCACCCTTTTTTAAATATTCTTTTCTTCCATTGAGCAGATGACAACTGTACACTCAAAGTTTAAAGAAATGAAATGAATAAATTAAACTTTAACTGTAAACTTCTGAAATATTTCACACCATTTCCTTACAATTTAAAAAAAAGAAGTAATATCAGGCTTTAATTCAAATTACATGGATAAAGTACTCCTGTGTTGTTACCTGTCAATCATTAATTCCTTTCATAATTGTTTTCAAGTCAGATGAAAGGAAGGCAAAACATACTGCTAAAACATCCAGAAATAAATCATTGTACAGTGCATTCAGATCTTCTAGTACTTAAATTGGGTTAAGTCTTTACATGCTTTCCCTTCAATCGCATACAACTAAATATTTGCGCCCTGAACATTTTATTTAGTTATTTGCCACGTTTTTTCCCTCTCTTGTAAATCTTAGTTTCTCTGAAGTAAGATTCCAAGTTCAGTCACATATTCAGATCTTTTTCTTCTGAACATGACTGAAATTTTAAAAGATGAGACAGTTAATTCACAGTGCTTTATGTATGCTCTAGCAAGTACAGTATATTTTATTTTATTTAATAAAACATAAAAATCAAAATAATATTTCATTATTATCTACTTAAATGTTCAATGGAGGCTACAGTCTTATAATTTTGTTATTAGGTAAAATGTGACTGACCTTTTGTTAATATTTTTTTTAAAACAGTTTTTTGGTTATGCAGAAGAAGATAAAGGATACTATGCAGGGATGATAGCTACATCTATGTTTGCTGGTAGAATATTTAGCAGGTAATAAACTTAAAAATTGCAACAAAGATTTTTTTGTATTTAAAAAAAAACTGTATGATTTACGTCTATTCCAAAGTAAAGTTTCTCAAAATATCAAAAAGGAGTTCTCATTGAACATTTATATAAGAGGTAAGTCAGAGCTACTTTATGTGACTAAGATGATACATAATTATCCAAAATTTACATAAACATACATGTATACATGATGTATCTACAAAAAAAGGATGCATAGCTTTGAATAAATTTATATACTTGAGTACATGTACTTCAAAATAAATGTAAAGAGTAAGAAAAAAAGAAAATCAGAAAAAGACACTATAACTAAATAAGCAGGTGCAGTTTTTATGAACAGCAAATGAAATTAAGTCTTGGCAGTTTTTCTTTTATTGCACCAATCAAGAGAAAGGGAAATTATTAATTACATGGTTTTTTTTAAAAGTATGAAATCATCTCTACCTTGTGATCTTTTGAGATGTTCACTGTTGGTATATCTGATGGTAGAATGGTATAATCATTTTTAAATTTAGTAATACAAATACACCACTAGATGATGAAGCTGCTTTTCACAATTTAAAATTTTTTCTTGTGGACAAAAAAACACACACAGTGGCAAAATTAAAATTGCCCATTTTGTATATTAATTTCTTCCTTTTTTTCAGTTATTTTTGGGGCTGGTTGTCTGACAGGATAGGAAGAAAGCCAGTCATTATTATATGCCTAATTCTAGTAGCCATTACCAATGTCACTTTTGGATTCTCTGTCAATATTTATATGGCTGTAGGAATACGGTTTCTCAATGGTTTGTGCAATGGTGAGTTGAAGTTGAATTCAGAAAGTTGACAAGGAAATATCATATACACGTATTCAAATTTTGAATGTGAAAAGTGAAAGTGTATATTATTTTGTAATGCAGACTCAATTTTTATTTTAAACAAATGAATTATGCACTTAGCAAATTTATGAAAAGAGAAAGATTCTGTCATTTAAGAGTGTGTAATTTATCTAGTTTTTTTTAAATCGGAAGAAATACAAAATGTAGAAGATGACCTCTTCTGATAAATGCAACAATATTCAGATTTCAAAGAAATAAACAGTTCAACGAGATAATTTGCGATAGTGACAACTCTAGCTTGTTAATGTAAGCAACAAATCCAAACATATAGCAATTCATTATACATGTAAATCTATAAACTCTTCTTGATTTCCAGGCGTTGTGGGTTGTGCTAAAACTATTTTGTATGAAATTTCTGACAACACCAACCAAGCTGCTGGTATGGCTGCAGTTTCCTTTGGGTGGGGTCTTGGGGTGGTGTCTGGACCACTCATCTCAGGTAAGTTTTGAGTTTGAAATTCAAATAAAATCTACATGAAGCTAGAGGCCTTGCTTGAGTGCAGGGGAAAATAATTCTAAAGTTTTTATAGAGAATGGAAAGTCAGGTTTTGTTTACAGCAAAATTTATTGTAGATTGCCATTAGCAATGACTAAATATGCAAGTGTTTTTTTTCAAATATTTAATCATCAACTTATCGAAGTTCATTCATAAAATAAATATTGTGTTTATTTTTTATCATTATAGGGTACACATCCAGTCCATCCATGAAGTACCCAGGTTCTTTTGTTGATGTCCCCTTCCTTCAAAAGTATCCATTCTTCCTGCCAAGTGTTATTGCAGCCTTTGTTAACCTTCTTGCCTGTGGTGTCGTTGCTTGGAAATTACCTGAAACTTTAAAAAAGAGGTGAGAGTGAGATGCAGGTATAATTTACCTTGATTCGCATAACATTTTGCTACTCAAAATTGCCAAACTGCTATGCAAATTTCACTAAATCTAACATTACAAAGATACAAACTGCTATACGATATCCTAAAAGTGGATATCAACCTTAAAGCCACTAAATTATTCCCTGAGATTTCACTGAGAAAAGGGCCTTTTCTTTTTCATCCTGACACAATCTATAACAATACTGAAATTTATAAATTAATTGAAAGAAAGTTTTATCAAATGAATAATATAAAGGCCAATCAATCAAAGTATATTCTTTTTGATTTCAGAAATACTGAAGAAAAAACGATCAAAGAGAGAAAACCAATATTCAGAGGAAATAAACAAAACCTCAATTCAAACAGCCTTACTGACCTAAGGGACAGGAAGAACCCAGACAAGTCCTTTTCTGTATCTCTTGATGATATAGATTTTATTGACAGTGGTAATAAGAAGGCTTTTCAATATTATAAAAATTTGAATCACTTAAAGTATCCCAAAATTGAGTTTACCCACTAAGTTACAGGAAACTCTCTATCCGATACCTGAACCTTCCACCCCTCTCCATTTCGGTGTTTTGCACATTGGACAACACCTGGACCCTGATCAAGTATGAACTCTTCTATGAGGATCCATTAGATGCATTGTCCAAGATGGATGTGCATGTGGTACAGATGCATCTAAGAATATGTCAGAATAATTGAACTAAACTTTTTTGATGCACTGTGTATGAAAGATTTATTTCTCAAAAACTAAGAATATGTCATTATAACTTATAAAATTTAGTGGGTTACACTTTTCACCTTTTTTGTTTTATAATGTAAGACAAAGAGGTGAAAGTGTAACCCACTATTTTTTTCAATTGTATACAGGGATACTTTAAGCTAGGTTTAGTTGTATATAATGAAGAAAGGAGATCACTTTTAATCTCTGGCCTTGAATGTTTCCAATTTGATTAAGTGAATTTTTCAAATATCTTTTTAATATCTTGGACTCTTAAGCACACATAGGTTCATATCATCTTGTTGAATTGACATGACATGAGATGAGATGAGATGAGATGAGATACCCTTTGAAGGCCCAAAGTATCTTCTTTGACATAATCATAACACCTTTTCTGTTCATAGGTGAAAACGTTAATGATCACAACCAAACATATGGCTTAGGGGTCCTTACAACATCTATGGGAGATTTACTGTGGAGTAAACATGATCTTCAACTCTCCAGAGGTCAACTTGATGATCCTTCTGGGGAGGCTTTGTTGGAAGAAACTGGAACACAGGAACAGGAAGTAGAAGTAAAGAAAAAAGGTTGCTGCAGCTGTTGTGACAATATCCATTTGTTTAGACTTTTAAGGTCAGATTCATTACACTTTGAAATAGTAATGATATAATTGACATGATTACAATGCTAATGGCTTAAATAAACCTGTATGGAATGTTCTTAAATGTTTACAAGTCCAAAACTTAGATATATTGTCTGGTGCCCTGATTCTCTAATGATGAACCCCACCCTCCGTAGTCTAAATAAATATATGCCAGATGCATGGAGCACGCCTGACAATGCCTAACGCAAGGATTATAACAACTCCAGGCATCAATTTCTAAGAAGCTCTCTGATCATTGAATCCGTCCATCCTGGGAGTCTCTTTTCCATTCAAACCAAGTAGTCTAAACTTGGGACCCTAAGCAGCGCAATGGACTATCATGTTAAATTTGAACTGATCCCAGTGAAAATGTACTAAATTGAAGTCTTTAGACTTAAAAGTCTTTAGTATACCTTATGCAGGATTGTCCAAAATACTTTTATCCTAGAATGGATGATCTTTTGAAAAGTCTTTGAATATCCTTACAAAAAGAGCACAGAAAACAAATTATGGGGCAATCAATTTTGTAAGGTCTATTAACTGACAAGGCCACTTTGTATAAAAACGCATGAATTAAATAAAATAGTATACAAATAAATGTTGGTTAGTGCTTATCCTTGGTGTGTTTGCAGCACAATAAAACCTGAAAGCCTATCAGTCACTTTCATTTTTTTTGTTTTTTCAGAACAAGGGATGTAGCTTTAACCGTTTCCCTTTTTGCCATTTATTCTTATGGAGGAATTGGTTTTGATGAACTCTTAACAATCTGGGCATCTACTAAAGTAGAACTAAGTAAGATATTTGCTAGATACCAATACATGTAGAAGCAAAAATAGAGACTCCAAATTCGGAGTTGCTTTTTTGCTTCTAAATGTCAAATTGTCAGCTGGTACTGATATTACCAATGCATGTAAATGTAGAATATTTTGTACTACGTCATGTACCAGCCTGGGGTCTATGCAATGGCACTCCCACTAGTCCGGGACCTCTAGATGATTAAGGCCGACCCCTAGATTTTGACATTTCTGGGGGTCTGTATGGGACAGTGTGTTTTTCTCCTACTGTCTCAGATATAAAGAAATGTCCATAGTTGGAATAGGCTAGGACAGTGGATTCGAAATACAGGACAGTAGATTTTGAATGTGGACCTGTGTAATCTGTGTAACAGGTCCAACTGAGTCAGCACAGAAAAATCCTTGTGTTGACCCCTGTGTACCCATTTGATATTTTATTGAAGAAAAACATAGTTCTTTCTTTATCATTTCAATGATAATCATGTTTCTAATGACCTGTTGTGTCCTTAATTTGCAGATGGTTTGGGATTTAGGTCTGATCAAATAGGAAGTGCGTTAGGATTGTCTGCTGTTGCTTTGCTGTTTTTACAAGTATTTATATTTCCCAAAGTAGAGACAAGATTTGGTGCTAAAAATGTAAGTAAATGCATGAATGCTGATCAAGGTTGCATCAATAAATGGATTATCAGACTGCTGGTTCTTTTTAATGATACGGTTATCACGATTTTCCACATTTCTGTTTGATATTTTCAGTAGACAAAGTAAACATTTTTCACTATGAAATCAGTAATTTATTCATACTGCCATTACTATTTTCTCTCCTTTCCGCAAACACTGCCAAATGCCTTTTCATAATTTTTATGTTTATTCTTTTCAGACATATATTTTCTTTGGATATGTTTTGATATTTACATCAGGGGCAATGCCTGCTATAAGGTTATTGATTGAAAAGTAAGTCATCTTTATATAAAACTTTTGATACTGTTATAAAATGAAATAGTTGTAGAAGTTACAATACTCAAGAAAAGTTAAAATCATGTATTTGATTTGGAGATTTCTGGTGAATGATCAAGTTTTTAATGTTTGCAATGGAACTTAATCTGAGTGAAAAGATAAATCCTTTCTAGGTTTGTATTTCAAATTCTTTTTAATTGATTGTAATACATATATTTGTTCCTGTTCTATTCCAGTAATACAGCGTTATGGGCAGTGCTTTTGATATCTCTTGGTATACAGAAAATAGCTGTCACAACTTGCTTCTCAGCCACAGCTCTCATGATCAACAACTCCTCCCACCCATCAGAGGCAGGGCGCGTCAATGGCATTGCTATGACACTCACAGCATTTGCAAGGTATGTTGACATGAACATTAGTCATGATTCTTGCATTGGGCAAAAACATTGTGATCTAGAAGGATATACTACCTGACAGTTGGGGGGGGGGGGGGGGGATTGCATAGCTTTGTTTTTGTGTGTATCATGCCCTACATTGCTCCCGGCATTTAAGCTCGTGAAGAAATAAAAATCAGTGCACTTTTTATCAAACCTTTTGTAACAATTATTCGTTTCTTGAAGATAGATGTCAAAATTTTATACGCAAAATATATATGCCAAGAAATTGATAAAATAACCAAATCAAGTCAAATGGTCAAGTCTGGATGTCTTTCTCCCGTTACCACATGGATTAAAGTAGCTCAAAGTGAGACAGTTTCATAGACATTAAATGTAGGGGTGGAAAGGTACTGTATGCATAGCAAACATAGGTTTATCAATGACAGTAGAGACATGTTTATTTTTTTCTCTCCTTTCAGAACCCTTGCACCCATCATTGGAGGCAGTATTTTCTCATGGTCTATGAAACATGGCTACAAGATAGGATTTCCTTTTGATGTTAACTGTGCATTCCTCATGTTTGCGCTAACATTTTTGATTTCCAATATTCTCTGTGCTTATTTCCCTGAACACTTGAACAGACAGAAAAAGTCTAAGCAACAAAGATAGGGGTCACCACTGTTTAGGTTAACATATTTTACAGTTTGTTGAGGACAATATATTTTGTTTAGTAATCATGATCACAATTGTTTATTGACTTTTTTAACAAAATTAATGTAGGATTATTCTTATTCATGTTCTTCTTCCTAAGAAGTCCTTTATTTGTATGACTTTTTGTTATGGTTATGAAAAAGCTTGATTAATATCAGGGGAGAAGCAGTGCAAAACCTTTTAAAATATGAGGAAAACATTGTATTATGAATAATAAGAATAGAAAATCCATATATGAGATATTGATTCATTCACTTGCTACATGTTTGGGTGAAATATGATGAAAAGATTGTCTCAAAGAAAAAGAAAAAAAAATGCCATTTCAAAATTGTTAGAAAAATGTTTTTGGAGATAGGGCAGTGTATTAATGGTTTCATTCTTGAATATGTATGAAACTAAGTTCCAAATAGAGAGTATTTATACCCAATTTGATATGATGA
Organism: Pharyngocirrus eroticus; assembly: GCA_033118115.1. Taxonomy (NCBI): domain Eukaryota; kingdom Metazoa; phylum Annelida; class Polychaeta; family Saccocirridae; genus Pharyngocirrus; species Pharyngocirrus eroticus. The sequence continues at coordinate 17,264 of JAVSBT010000128.1, forward strand.
TACATGCAAACATACCTACTACTTTGAATTTGTTAACAGTGCCAGTTACAGCTGAATAAGTTGCAGGGTTTTTGAGAAAGGGTTGGGTGTGTTTTGCCCACTTAACATGTTTATATGTTGTATATATCTATACATATGTACTGGCATGTATATTTATATATTATTTACTTGACATCTTGCCAGCTTACTAAACCGTATATGTATATCAAAATGATGTCTATTTTGTATAAATTAAGTAGATAATATTGTTATAATGTTTGGATGAAATTGTGTCAAATTAGCTTTTTAATGTTTTTTATATACATTGATAAAGTGCCCACAATTTATATTAAAGAATTAAAAAAAATACAATTTTGATATCAAAAGAAATTTATATTTCACTTACAACATAATGTCACAATCTTTCTTTTGAATTTTTTAAGGACAGGTAAATTTTATAACGTTATACTCTCCTAAGAGAAAAATATGGACATCGATCTTTACAGTAATCAGTCCCTAAAATATTCAGTATAAAAAAATAACGATAAAAATAAACTAAAAAATGAGTCTGATTGATTGATTGAAATTATTTTATTCATTCATACATGATACAGAAGAAAAGTCCAAAAAACAACAACAACAGTAGTTTACATTGGAATCAGTCACTAGAAAAGGTTTAAAAACAATTCTAAAGTTATGTTGCTTCATTGGATTTTCTGTTACGATGTCTCTCTCTCAGTCCGTGGCGTGAACAACGATTTGGTGGCCCTAATGAGTTCACGCCAACCTCTCCTATCTGCAGCTGCTGTTGAAGCTGCTGCCATTTTGTATCCTGTCCAATTCTCTAAATCATCAAACCATGAAGTTGAAACATTGTTGAAAAACGATAGCCACTTTTGAAGTTGATTTAGTTCATGGCAAGCCATGTAAATAGGTGTATTTTCAATGCAAATTATATGATTTAGTCAAAAACAACAAAGTGTATCGTCTATCCTTAATAGACTATAGAATGAAAATTAGGGGTTCATGTTAATAGTTGTAATTATATACATGTACTATCATTCTTGTATCTATGTTGTCACAAAACTTCAATAAAGTTATTTTTCTATGAATCAAAAAGAAGTCTAACATTTGAAGAAAGACATTCTGATATCATAAAATCAACTCCTTTTTTTTCAAGAAAAATCTAAAAAAACACCCATCACATTCTACAGCATGTTTTCCAGACAGTTCATAAGAAAATAGCAAAAGCTGATTTAAGGCCTGTAACTGTTTACATTGTCGATGTTTCTAGTAAATATTCAGCTTTTGACTTTAAGTACAAAAGTTTCAAGTTGGCAATGCTAATAGGTCCAAAGTTAATCCCTCTGAATAAAAAGATTTGTCAATAGACTTCAAGAAGAAAAAACTTTAAAATCACAACTGTGTTAAGATAGCAGATTTTTGAAGTGCTATAGATTAAAGAATCTTGAACTAAGAGACACTTTCCAGCACTTACACAATCAACATTGCAAATAGGGCCTAGCTTAAGAAAATAAAATCCATAATAATTATGATAAGATGTAACATGTTTGTTCGCATACTAGCTCTTGAACTGAAGAAAAGTAAAATAATTGACTCTCCAGAAAAATTGATCCCATTTATCTATAAATATATATTTTTGGTGTTCATAAATGCTTCCAACACTTATGCCAAGAGATGCATTGTTTTCCTATAGCTTTTAATGTTCATACTAATTTCTTGTTCCTAGCAAAGAAGCTTTGCATTCATCTTTAAATTCTTGTGCCTTACGTTCCAAAGTAGCAGCTTTAGTCATATACTCAATCAGCTCCTCATCAGAAATATTATCAATTGAAGGAAAGTCAGCTTCTAGAAAAGTTGGTGCATATTCTGGGGTATATGCAATTGCAAGTGGTGAATCCTCATCCTAGAAAATGATGGAAACTGGTACTCTTATGGTCAAAAGATTTCAATTGGTACTTGAAATTGAAAAATAAAATGTTAAAGGGCTGTTTTAACAAGAATTGAACAAAGATGAACTTACACAGTTAGCGATAGCTTTTCTGTTTACGGCTTTGTGCACAGTTGCTGAAATATGAAGAAAACATGTATTTAAAATGCATCCAAAATTAAATATCTATGACATAAAATAGATGATTATTTTTCTTGGCTGGTGGGTTTCTTTCTTTTTTTTCTTCTCCAGGTTTCTTATGACAAATTCAAGGGATTACATGTCTAGTAAATGAAATATCCATTCTGGTTAAGGTGTTAGCATACCACATCTCCCTTTTGTACCTACCAAATTCTTGTGCTGCAAAGGCAGTCACTGGATTTCTTGATGGTTCCTTCATAGAAGTTTCCAATGTTGTCTTTTTTCTGTGTGCATCAAATGTTACTGACATTGTTTCATTAGTACTTGGATCTGTATACTTAATTGTTGATCTTGTTGCCCCAGTTTGATCATCACATCTATTTGCTTCCTCGAAATCTTTATGAGGGTGACCCATGGCGCATCCTGGAAAAATAACATCACAACTGAGAAGACATTCCATGGCTCTATTTCTTTTTATAATCAACAACAAACTTCAGTCTTTCTTTAAACCTTTCTCCTTGTTTATATGAAATTGTATGTTGAGCAGTATCAGTTCAGTCTATCATTAGTGTACATA
>JAVSBT010000239.1:8845-19905 GCA_033118115.1 Pharyngocirrus eroticus
CAGTTTTGTGTGTCCTGAAATGAACTGCTGCATATGATGACTTATTGTCATTCCTATATGGCCTTAGTGAGGATACAGTTCACACCTGCAGTACTAAAGTAAATGTATCATTTACCCCACATGTCAAGACACACATCAGTAACCCTTTTAATTTGACCTGATCTACTCCTGTCTATGTAGGCATATCTATAGATTGTTTAAAAATTTAGTTTTTTGGAATAAATCATACCAGAAATGAAGATATATCCACTTCTAAAGTGAATATTTTTTAGGATGCTTTTTGTATGACAAATTGTTTGAGTCATTCTATTGTCCATGTGTAGGTTGTTTTGTATGAAAAAGTAGCTGAAGGGGATAGGTTCTTCATGTTTTTACTGCATTGTTGAACAGAAACAGGTTGTGATTGTGTGTACATGTTTTGGTAAATTTGGGAGTAAACTAAGAGCAAAGACAACGTTCATACCTATACAGTAAGTTTACTTTACTTTTTTCAGTTGTATAATATAACCAGATGTTCTTTACATGTTTTTAATAAAATTTAAGGACATAAGGCTTTAAAAGACATCTAATCATTTAGTTAAATGGCTGTGCTGAAGAGAAAAAAAAAGGACAAATGCTGACACAGTGTTTCTAGTTATAGCTTGAAACATTTTGACTGGTTCAGCATTTTTTCTCTTACTAGGAGAGCTTTACCTGTATGATCGTTTAAAATCTGATATTTAATGACATTGTCCACTAAGTTTTTCAAAAGTATACATGTGATGAACGGTGTTTGTGTCACAATGATGTAATGCATGTATGTAAACTGTAAAAAGCAACATATTTTCAAATGAATATTTTTATCAAGGAAGGTATTTCAATCAATTACTTAGTATAAATCAATCGTTAGGTACCATTATTCCTTGAATTGATGTACTCACAGGTTTCAAACAGGCAAATTGCTTTGATATTTTAAGTGTGGTATACCAAAACCTCCCATCCAAAACTCCCTTTTTGTGAAGAAACTGTGCTTTTTATTTATACCACAACATTTAAAAAATATATTCTGTTATGAAACCTTTAATACATCATGTCAATGTGAGCCAAATCTTTGACATTGTTCAATATTCTTCCAGATAATGAAGAGTTTATTAACATTCGTTTTCCTGTGTGTCTTGGTGGACTATGGCCAAGGGATTCGTTCAATATGGTGGAAGAAGGTAAGGGAAACAAAAATTAATGTTCAAACTAATGTATATTGTATGGTACTCTGCCAACATAATTCGAATGATAAGTTATTGTGATTGCACTGTACTGAATGTTTTAATTCAATACTGAAAGCCAAATTAGGGTCAATTCCCCAAGAATCAAACTGACTCAAAAAAGTGCCAGATTCCTTCTAATGATGAGTCAGTTAGATTCTTTGATATGTCACTTTTACTCATCCTAGTTGGTCATTTGACTCTCTTCAACAGCTGAAACTAGACTCAATTTTCAAGTCAATTGACTCTGAATTGACTTTTAGCAAAGTTTTAATTTGTTTATTTAGTTTTATTCACAAAGGGCAACCAATTCAGCTTATATTAATCTTCCATGGGGCCAGCTTTTTGGGAATAAATGACAGATAATGACATTGTTTTCAGCTCTTGTCATCTGTGTTCTATTACTTGCAATGGAGACAGAATCCACAACAAGGGTCCAAATTATACATATCTGCTGCTGGATAGGGGAAAAACTTCTATTCACAATTTCACAAAAATTTGCTATGACGGATTGGAATACTTAGCTAGTCTGCTACACCACTTGCTCCTTTTTGTCTGGTGCTTGGCCCTGAAAGACTGGATTGAATGGTATTGTTACTTTTATTTTCTAATTATTTCCAGCCTGGACCTTCAGCATCTGTCTTCCAAGATAAAGTCTTGAAGTGCTTGGCAGATATCAAAGCCTCTACAGCTTCTTTAAGAGTAGACATAAAAAAGGTTGATGATAAACTAAGCAGATATATAGCGAGATGTAAGTTAAAATTGTTCATATTATCATTACAGTTTTCTATAATTGCAGGTACCCATTGGGGATGATTTAGTAAATTTGTTATGAAACAAATTTCTTTTGCTCTGACATACTTTATGCACCTGAACCTGGCCTGTTTACATTGATGATTTCTTTAACTTTGACTTTAAATCTTAATTTATAATCTTTTGAGAGACTTGAAGTCAGTCTGTTTAGATTGTCAACAAAGTCACAGAAGTTTAATGGCGATGCACATGTGGCAATGCTTATAGATCGAAAGTTAATTCCCCCAAATAAAAAGATTTGTCACAAGGCTTCAAGAAAAAAGAAATTAAAATCACAACTGTGTTTAAACTGTGGTCTTTGAAATTGACAATGTAAATTGTAAACAGTAAGGCTGTCTAATAGTTTAGGCAGGGTCTACATTTTGTGATCGTAACAGATTCCATAAAGGAAACAGGTGGGGGAGGGGGAGGGGGAGGGGGGTTAGACATTAGGAGGCATAATGATAATGTGACAGGTTTTGAATTTGCAAAAAATAGTGTCAATAATAAGTGACTGACTGGCAGTAAAGGTATTCAAAAGACAATTCAGTCATGTTTCCAAAGTTTTATTTTGTTCTCAAAATAAGACAACCCTCTTAGACAAAGTAGTGATATTTAGTTGTTACTTTAGTGGTATTTAGATTAGGATGTGCCTATGCATCACTATTTAGTGAGCAATGCCATGTTCACTCACATACTGGTGAAAAATAGCAAAAGAAAATAATGACATTATAATAACAGTAACTCTAGTGTGGAATCCACTAAAATACAAAACATGACGCTTCTTTCTAAGAGTGTAAAGTGATTCAAATGAGAATTCCCTCATGTTCCAAACTTTTATATTTTCCTCAAAATAAGGCAAGAGTGACAACAATTTTTATTTATGAAGTTCTTACAAAATTAATAAAGAATGCCTATCCTTCCAATGGATAAAATCTATATAGTAGCGCCCCCTTGTATTAAAAAATAAATCATCACATTTCTGACTAAATGCTTCTCTATTTGATTGACACTAGTCTTGTCCAAAAAGAATCTCATATCTCTACATTTTCTTCTGGAAATATAATATTAGTCAATTCAGGACTATAATTTCTCCTTGTTCACATGACTTTTACAGAGTGCGTAATTCTTTCTGAATTACTTCATTTATTTAAATTTTGTGTGAAAGTAATTACAGTGGTTTATTGATATATAAGTGTGTCTCTCTATATAGTGTACATTAAAATATTGTTCTTTAAAATATCACATAAGGATTTACCGACTTACATAGAAACACAACAGTACATATTTTTGTGCAAGTATAATATTGTTTTTAGACTTTGATGAAATCAAAATGAGACCTGTTCCCTTCCCTTATTCATAAAAAACGCCAATAAAAGCTCCTAAAAAGATGAATCTATACCCGATTTGATTCTATCAGGTGACTGGACACAGAATAAAATGAAAATACAGAACAACAGGATTATTTCCTGCATCAAGGGTTGGGTTTATTTTATAATGTTTCTTCATCAACAAAAATATTCTAATTCATAAAACAATATCACAACAAACAGGAAATTTGTTCTCTAATATAGCAACACCTGATGTGTTATTGTGCTTATTGTTGAGTAGCCATCTTATTTCAATAGCAAGTCATAGGAATTTCTGGTCTAATAAAAATACCCCTGGTTGCATAAACAGTTTGTCGACAGTCAGGACCATCTCCTCTTTTGAAAAGCAAGTAGAAACTACCTACAACAGTGGCAACAAGTATAACAACTCCAACACCCAGTATGGCTCCTCCAGTAGCGCTTGACCCTATCCTTTTTCTCCTTTCTGAGAAAAAGCCTTGATTCATAACAAGGGCTCCTCCCAATATTATAAGCACACCAACTATAAACGAAAATAGCATGGCGAAGGCTTTCAAACATGCGAAGTCATTGCCCTGGGGCTCTATCCTTTCACAATATCCTTGAAAATCCTCTTTTCCTTTTCCAAATCCCATATTTTGGTTTGGTTTGAAGTTTCGGATTGTTCATTCCACTGAAAATATCAAAGACATTTTTTTGAAAATAATTTTAAAGTGTAAGGGAATCAAGAAAAATATCAGAAGGTTGAAATTGTTATGATGAAAATTGAATAGAGTTTTTGGAACATATTTTTTATCAGAAATATTTACATTGTCTATTGTCATTACAATACAATGCCATGGGATAGGTTTTGAAGTGTATCATATAGCTAAAATTGCCTTTGAAATGAAACTTCAATTTATTTACTTCTATTAGCTTGTTAACCTGCTTTATTCTTGGGTGAAGATTGATTCAGGGACCATAACTATCATATCTCATGAGTATAATTAACAAGACAAGTCTACACACTGTGTAACACAGCCATTTCATAAAGCCAATCCATAAACATTTTATCATGAACGTACATCATTTTCAGAACCGAACCATTTTGGCCAATATTAATGCCCATGTACCTTACCTATTATCGCTGACAACACTATCCTCTTTCATTGTGAACTTCCATAAGGTTTGACCATAGCCTACAGCAGTGTTTATGGTTCATTGTTGATCAAAAATATCACGTGCTATATTTCGTTCATGGCAGAAGTGCACGTTTTGCAGCGTATTTTAGATTTTGCGCGGGGATAGTGTAGTAGTACTACAATATAACAGAAAGGTTCAATATATAAAGCATTACTATACATTTAGAAGTTATGAGATCTTTTGATTTATTGTATAAACACTTAATTTGTGTTTGTTTCTTTGTATGTTTTTGTATATCACACTATTGTTATGTATACAGGGCCTTAGGAAGAACAGTCTCTGACTGATTATAGGCTACCCTGTCTAAATATGCTTGAAATAAAAATAAAAAAATTCATAGAAGACTAGTCTGTGAGGATATCAACGAAAGTATATATGATTAAGACACATAATAATATGCAGCTTTTTCTTCGTTATGATTAAATAGATACTCAGCTTAGGCGGATATGATGGGCTTATAGGTGGCACATGCTCTCTACCCCAACAGCCCACAGTGTAAGTTGACAGTAAAAATACTATAACTAACAAGTATTTGGGACCCATAGTAACAATTGGGACCTGTATCAATTTTTTGGAATGAGCATTATATATTGGAAAAACTGAGAGACGTTAATCTCTGTGTCTAAGCAACTGAAACAAGAAAACCACATATACATAATTTATATTCACATACATCCTTGCCATGATATTTTGTTTAATAATCCAAGACCATGTCTTTATATGAGTTATCATTGTAAGTAATAAATAAGTACAAGTCCATGATAATCCCATAATTGCTTAACCCTTTTCCATGCATCATTATACTCTTTTAGAATTATGAATGCTGGGTAAAATTGTAACCAAACAAATAATTTGCTGAATGTGTTATAACATTCTTTCAGTGGTTTTATCTTTTTTTAGGACGGTTAGAATGCTGATATTTTCAACATATTTGTGAAAAATGATAAAGTTACAGTTGTATCATTATGTTAACCATATATCAAGAATTATAATGTACCAATGATTGGCCTACACCATAGAAACTTGTTGCCTTGGATTGTAATATAAAGTGTTTATTTGTGCTTGTCTTTGAGCAATCATATCCATTATATAGGGATAATAACCAGGGGTAGCTCTATTAGTTATATTAGGGGCGTAGATTTGGCTGTCCTCTCTTCTTTGAAGCATGGCAAGACTGGCAATGCAGGCACCAACCAGTGTAACTACACCAGTGCAAAGAATGACGCCCCCTGCAATGTAGGACGTATGAGTTCTTTTTCCACCGGTGAAAAGGCCCCAATTCATAATCGAAGCCCCGGCAAGTATTGCTATCACACCAACAACTATAAAAGTAGTCCCCAAAACACCTTTAAACGATTTGAATTGAGTTGGAACATTATCTTTACAATATTCTTCATAACCGCCTGTTCCCTTTTCAAAATGCATTTCTCAGTTTCTATTAAAAATCCTAATTATTGCAAGTTTATATTAGCAACGTTGAAATAACCTGGCAATATACTTTTCAATGTTTTTAATCGTGTTGACCTACAGTATCGCAACACCCCTCGTACGACTATCCGCTTGCAATTGTACGTGCCTTAGTGCAACCATATCCAATGTATACGGATCATACTCGTACTCGATCGTGTGCACTCGGGGAATAACCACAGTGCGTCTTGTCACACACGGAGGATCACTATAACTATAACGATAACGAAAAGGGCTCTTCTTTTTTCTTCTCATCAAGACAATGCTGCTAACAATACCACCGGCGAGAGCAACTACACCAAAACCAGCGATAAATCCTCCTGCGATATATGATTTGTAGCCCTTTTCTCCATTCGAATAAAAACCCAGATACATAACCATAGCCCCTCCAACTATGGTTAGCACACCAAAGGATGTCAACACAATCCCAATAAAGCCCTTGTAATCTTTGAACTTTAATCCTTTGTCCAGTGGTCTTGAAACTTCATACATGTATGTTATTATGTATTATATTGTGCAAACGTGTTTACATCAATTTCTAAGTTTTGAAGAACCCCAAATTAGGGCAAAAATCACATAATCAGCAAGGAGACTTTTGCCGATGCAGCTTCTCCATTGCTGTAGCCTCTCCAATATATACTTGCTATGGGCTTCCAATCTAAGAGAAAATCTTGAGGCTTTTCCAGTGAGCTAAACAGAAAGAAACCACACTTCCCCTGCAAAACAAGACCATGCATTGATTGTTTTATAGATACATGTTTCAATGAAACTTAATATAATTATGATAATCATGAGGAAATGGCTAATAAACCTTATAGATGCTTAAAAACCAAACAAAGTAATGATAAATATTGATGCGACTTACATAATAGATGTGCTAAAATTCAAATAGTTTCAGAGAGAACAAACTACTATCCACATCATTCTTATTCATTTGTGGAGGGCCTTGTTGAAATCGTAATTAACGAAATTGTTGCAAGTGTACCTTTTTTCTGTTTAATTCCTTCAAATTCAATCATTGAATCAATAAATAATTCAATGCCTCGATGGTGTACTTTTCTGTCTACATTCTACTTCTTGTATTTGGTCGTTGTAAATTGTAGGATGGGAGGGGGAATGGGACACAGTTACTTTTTAAAGATGATTAAAATATTTGAACCTTTTCTTTTATCTATATCCTCTAGGTCTGTATCCATCTCAGTATATAAAGTTATCTGATCCCAAATTATTGTTTTTGTATCACGTGCTGTTTTTCGTCCACGAAAGAAACGTATCGGCGTGTTTCCGGTTTTACATAGGGCTTGCTTCACTTTCAATGCACTCAGTATGGCTATACGGTTCGAGTGTTTTGCCAATTGCTATCCTAGTCCAAAAATAAACTGGGAAATGGTTTATTTTGTTTACTATGAAATAAATATTACTCTTTAGTCTCTGCAAACTGAAAAGGAGACACGTGTGCTCCACTCTCATGATCTTCCTAAATATCTGTTATATGTATATATAGTAGCTATGATTAACACAACATCCATATTTCTGTCCTGTATAAAGAGGTTTCACTGATTGCATATTTATATCTTTCTCTTTGTTCCCCCATAGATTTGGTAAGAAATGATTCATTTGAGGAAACTTGTTAACAATAGACCAAAGAATATTGTGACATTTATTTAAATAGATAATTTATGTTTAGTCATAATAAATGAAAGTAAAGCTTCATCGTGGAAACAAATATGTTTAATCAAGATAAAGAAATCAATCTTTTATTGTCATTATAAAAATGGTACAAAATACATTATCACAATTATGGCATCTTCAAGCAAATTAAAAAACTTTCCTTTGTAATTTACAGAGCAAAAGAGGAACCCCTCTGGTCAGACATGTCTCTTTTGCAACATTAATCTAGTTTTGAACATTCTCGGACAATATCTATTAGCTGACCATATCAGTAGCCTGGGTCCACTCTCACATTTTTTGTAAATTGTCTAATTGTACAAATAAAGAATGATTACACACCACTAAAGCCATTACCGTTTATTTAAAACTGTGTGGGCCCATGTTTTGTCAAATTGAGATTTCCCCAATGCCTCCTTTTATATACTTTCTATATCAAAGCATGCACAGCATACTAATGGAAGTAGTATAAAAGAATAATAATAAAAAGAATAAGATTGTTTATTGGGTTACATATTATCCTAATGCATAAGGCACAATGATGAAATTGCTGTCAATATACATGTTTTAAAATGCAGTTGGTTATTGATAAATTCAAAATGTTCATTTGGTTCTCTTTTGAATCTAGTGATCTTAAATACCTTACATGATTTATACTAAATATTCTGCAGTAACACTCCTGAAACAATAATTATAGTTTTATTTCATCACTTAATATTTTTGAAAGGCATCATGCCTTTATAACTTGATACCTTTCAAAAAATGCTGCATTTGAGTTAACATTTTGTCCAATACATAATGGATTCTTTGAGATATATGAATCAAACTGTTTCCCTTTATTGTCTCATTTAGTACGTTTGCGGTGGTGGTGCAGTATTTGAGGTCAAATTTTGTCCACCAGATGTTGGCATAGCATTATTTGAGGGCTCATTTTGTTCAACTGGTGGTGGGTAATTTGGGGGTGGAGCTGCAGTATTTTGAGTCACATTGCCTCCATTTGGTGGTGGATACATTTGAGTGTTTCCAGGTTGCTGTTGCACAGGTTGTACAAATCCATTTTGATATGGGGCTACCCCTGGCTGTGCATACCCCATCGGTTGATGTGTTGGATAATTATTTGGAAGCATACCAACGCCCCCTGCATTGTTATATGCGACTTGTAGCTGTGCTTGTTGCATAGCAGCCATATTCATTTGATTTTGATCTTGGCCAGCCATATTCATTTGATTTTGATCTTGGCCAGCCATACCTCCCATTGGTGTGACACCTGCAGTTAAGGAATGGCACAAACCTCCATCTTTTTTATGCATTATACAACTAATAACAACGCCAATAACGAATACAGTAATACCAATAAAAAGTATTACCCCACCTCCTATGTAAGAGCTGGTGCCTGGTTTTCCACCTGAGAAAACGCCCATACTCAAACTCAATACGCCTCCAAAAATTATGAACACACCAAATGCCATCAACGTTATTCCTATGAAGCCTTTAACAGATTTGACTTGGGCTCCACGTCCATGGTGCCCATGATAATGTCCTCGATGACCTCCGGATGCTTTTCCAAATCCCATGATTTAAATGTTTCTATCCCCCGATAAAGATGTTATCCCTCTGAAATGAATAAATTACAAACGTCACAGCCACACTTATAGACTAGACTACTTTTCATAAATTTCTGGGTAAAAGCGAGAGACCATAATTTTTCATTATGACCAGTTCCAGAAAAATGCAAAAATAACTTTATACCAAACAATGTTTATCAAACATCTATCTATGAAGCCAAGCCTTATTTCTGTCATGTATGATTTGAAATGTAAAAAATACAAAAATTGGCCTGTCATCGGATTTTCATACATTGTGACTTCTTTTAAAATATTTTTGAGGGTTGATGCATTTTCTGTTCCTATTAAATCATGTTAAATTTAAAAAAAATGGTCTCTTGATTTTACCCAAGAAAAAAATTAAATGTCACATTTTCTAAAAAATCTTGAAAAAATGAAATTTTCTAGCCTTTCATTTCTTGTATACACATAAAGTGTAGGTTCCCTAAATAACTGCTTCTGAAGAGCCTGGCCTAGAAGATTTAGTGGTCCCTATACTTCACTAATTAGAATAAGAGTTGCCATATATCTCCTTATTTCCAGTTTAATTTGGAGCATATAAGATCCTGGAGTAATTCTTCAATACTGTTTTATTTGTTTATTCATGGAGGTTACTGTCCTATAATGTATTGATCTTTTTACTGTTTATTATTTTGCTATAACAACAAGTTTGTAAGGCTGACTCTACTGCTCTATACTTGAAATGCAAATTATACATGAACTATTTTCAGACCACGACAAGCATTGTGTTATTGAGTCAATTTGACATTTTTGGTTTGCTGACATTAATGAATACATGATATGGTTTATTTCCAAGAAGGGGCATGCAGCCAAAATGCCTCGTTTTCATCACAAAACCATTATAAGTTACCAGACATTTAGGAAGGACTAAAAGACATCGTTATGGTTGTGATATTAAAGAACAGTAATTTGATTAAGAACCAACATGTTAGGCATGTCGAAATCCATTAGTTGTGGGTTTTTTTTCCTTTCAGGAATTTCTAGGCAACTTCAAGATTTTGTTTTTTGCTAAAATAATGAGGAACAATCTGCTTTTAACAAAGTTTAATATGACATTAAAGATTAAAGAACCTTAATCTTGACTATAAATATTTTATCAATATGTTTACATTTCAATAATACTTTACAGCTACTCTATTGTGAATTTACAAAACGAGCATAATATTTTTTCAAAGGCCTGAACACTTTGAACTCATACTTGAAAAGAATAGCTTTTTTCGACAATTTTGTAAGATATCTGCTTCCTGTTCCAAAGACTTTGACTCACTACCTGTACTTTGAACTCATACTTGAAAAGAATAGCTTTTTTCGACAATTTTGTAAGATATCTGCTTCCTGTTCCAAAGACTTTGACTCACTACCTGTATGTCTAGAATGTGTCCAAAATAAAAGTTTGAACCCTCAACCGAGTTCTAATCAATAGCTTAAAATAACTTGTCTCTTTTTTGCAAGTAAGTATGTCTGTATCAAAACCAGATGAAATGTGTGATGGGGGCAAAATAGCATAATTTTCCCCTCTAACTCTAATTTTTAGCTAATATATTTTGCCAAAAACTTGGTAAATTAGAGAGGGGCTCTTGATGCCTATGACGTCGAGACATTGAGTGTTTCTGTTAACACTTTTCTTCAATACAAGGTAAAAATCTATACATGTGTATATATATATAGCTCTCAATAATTTTATTGATCCTTTTGTTACACATTGACATTGCTATCAGTATCTGGATTCCTTGGCT
>JAVSBT010000350.1:0-19891 GCA_033118115.1 Pharyngocirrus eroticus
TTTACCTGAATTTACCTGAAACCGTGGCTATTAACCATGGTTTTCAAGAGGCAAAAAAGACGCCTGGTCCATTATGGCCCCTCCGTCCCTGACGGCTCCCATACCCACAGCTTTTTTTAATCCTAATGTGTCATGGTGCATAGACTTTAGAAGAAACCTTTTTTTTTATAAGATTAGAAGTCATAATGCAAAGAAATTGCCATCAAATTTTACTGGCCAATGATAAGGTTAATTAAGTTGTTTCATGTCATTCTCAACATATCTTACTTGAACTATCATGCAGTAGGAGATGACCCATCATCTTGAATAGAATTGTTCTAAAAAAAGAATTGTGCAAATTTTACTTTGACAATTAATTGTTTTCTTTTAAATTGGTAAGATATGTATAAATGTCTTTACAGGCTCAAGAGCTTATGCATGTCAATGCAAGTCCATTTCAGTCAAAGACCTAGTACATCATCAAGAAATGCCAGATGTCAGACCATGGTTTTGTGGTAAACATTGATGTTATGACAGTAGCGCTAGCAGAAATGATTAAGAAATTTAACAATTAAAATTGATCTCTTGTCTCAGCACTGCAATGAAGAGAATTTGTATCTTAACTCATTGAAACATTCCTCGAAACACTGAAGAAAGTATACAGTAGTTTATCTTGCTTTCAAAGAAGTTACAGAGAATGAAAAGAAAACCAATAGAATTGTGTCTATGATGCATTATTTGGATCACTCTAGGTAAATGATTATGTAATTCATGCATTCTAAATTATAGTTCATGTACTTCCATTACTCAGGTGAATTTCAAAACAAAAATGTGAAAGTGTCAAGCAAACCTTGAGAAGTTGGTATTTGACATGGTAAAAGTTGTGCTATGCCAATCTTCCAAATGGAAATATTGTTCAATATCAGATTGCACAAAATGTATGGATGTAAGTTCGAATCCCACTCCAAGTCAACAGATTTTTTTTCTGTCGACTATTGCACTACAGGTTTAATACCCTGATAATAAAGTATGGATGTAACTCGAGTGTGTTAGGGTAGAAAGTTAAAAGTTGTAGTTTATAAAGTTTCGGGTGTCACTGGTATATGAAAAAAATATATAAAGTTCTTGTGTTTGTCACACTCCCTAACCAACTTGTTTCTGCAATTATCCAAATTTTCTTCATTTTGGAAATATTAAATTTATTTGTATATTTAAAATCAATGTTTCTTGTTTTTCACAACAAAATATTAAGAGTTTGTTATAAATTCACTGTGTATCACAATGATCTGCTGCTAGAAGAAGGTTCATGATAAATAGCAGAGAATTGAAATGACTTGTTAACACATAGGAATAGAACTATTTCAGTAAAATTACATAGTTAGGAAAAATACAAATTATCACAAACAAGAGGTTACATTGTAATGATTCAATTCTTGTTTCATTGTGTGATTAATGGTTATTGTTCTTTATTGTTTCCTTTTCAATAGAAAAAGAGTTTGGCATTTGCCTAGCATTGCATTGTTATAAGATCTACTGATAGTTTTTTACTCACTGCCACTGTGAAATCTTAATCAAAAAGTTAGTTTTTTGAAAGTCACAAGAGTTTTTGAATCGGACCTTATAATAGAGAGGTTTCGGGTCGCTATGAATTACGTTAACATTAACATTAATTTTATTGTTAGCTAGGTCATCAAGACCACTTTGGTTTCACAAGCAAAAACACAACACATCTTGATGACATAGCTAAAAAAAAAAAAAAGTTAGCGTAATAGGGGTATAGTCGCGATAGTCTCACCACCTGACGGCCTAGTTCCCAAGACGGACTCTTTTTGTGAAGACATACTGTATAATTCACCTATTATCGTTATGATAGAAGTTTCTTAAATTTGTGTTCGATCAGAATGTTTTTTCTTCTAGAAAGTCTTGTATTACATATTGATTTATCTTTTAAAGGGTCCATTCTGCAATTAGTTTCATAATGTAACCTCATTTACTATTATTTATCTTTGGTGTTTTAACATGGAAGCTATCGCAATTTTAGAGAATATTTTGACAGAACGTTGCATGCACCCATTGAACGCCAGGTGGACAGCTTCCGGCTATATGCTCATTCATAGCACAAGCAACCCAAAACCTCTCTAATGTAAAACAACAGGGTCACATCAGAAGAAATTTGCTAATTTTCCAACAGAGTTATACTGTCCATGATTATGTTGATATATTCAATATTTAGCAGAATTTTAGCAATAATCAGCAGATAGGCCATCAAATTGGGTATTGGAATTACAATTTGTTTTAAAGAGTCATAAGTGTTCCATGATACTGTAGAACTAAAGATATAATCGTCTTTCAGCATAAACTGCCTTTGTGGTTTTAATTGGTAAGAAACTTGTTTCAAGAACAGTGAAGTCAGAAGAGAAATTTTCTTTAAACGCAATAGGAAACTTAAAAGCTTTCGATGAAAGTTTCCTGAATGTCTCTTTATTATGGTAAATAATTTAAGAACCAACTGATGTAGAGATTGAGAGAGGACTGCATTAATACTTTATTGAATCTGTATAAAATATTGTGAATTAGCCTATGCTTCAAAGTCAGAAGATTTAAAAAAATGTATCCATGGACCTTACCATGCACAATGATTAATCCGTCCATTGAATCCTTGAATTATTTTAAACACTTTCACTACAAACTTTTATAATATATTATTGTATGTCGATACTTTGTTTCACACTGTAGCATATGTTGAATAAAATGAAAGAATCTGTGCAAGTTGATTGTTTTGTGGTATTTTTTTTTCCCATTCAAAATAGTTAATGCACTTGTACTTAATATATGCGATGTCTGTGTACACATTTAGTTGGTATGGATTTATTTTTCTATCACTAATAGTAAATATCTAGAAATGGATATCAACATAAATTAATGCAAAAAAGAATTGATTTATTCATTTCTGTTTTATCCACAAACTACCAAAACATTGCGACTTATACATTGACGATTATTTTCTTCGATATTTAATTTTCTCTTTATTTATATAACATGTAAAACTATGATCAAAAACAAAAAAAATATGCAGTGGAAGAAAGAGTTAATTTCGAAAAGTTGTTCACAACAACCAAGGGTAGGCTGTCAAAAGTGGAAAGGTTCTTCGTCCATTAATTTATCATGAAATTTACGTCAAAAAAAATCCACAACATTTTTGCAATACCATTGGTGAGCCTTAATATAAGGGTGACATTTATTGTTGGAACAGCCTTGCATTTCGGAAAGGACCGTAGTTCATCGTTTTTTCCGGTGACCCACGGAAACAACCGAAGATTTAGCGTCACACATGCCATCTGTGGGCTAAGGCGTCAGGCAAAATTTTACAACGCCCTCCCGCGTCAATTTTAGTCATAAAAGGTAAGAGATATCATAAATTTCTTTCATTTTCACTATATTTTGAATGCAATCTAAATAGCAACGTGAATAACTATTGTATAAACCCACATGTTACAGGTAAAATTTGGCAAAATAAGAGTGATATAGCCTGCAAACAGACATGTCTCTGCCGGCTAATTTGCATAATTTTTCCATATCGTCCATTTGCCTTTGTCTTCATCAACAAGTTCATATTACTGAGAAAGTAGACGACAAACGAAGTTCTTTATAGATCCAATTATTTATGTGAAATACGTTTCACCGTTATAAGTTATTTTTTGTTCATTTTTGAGACAAAAACAGTGAATTCTATGCCACTTTTGTCCGACCGTCGTGGGTACCTGCAAGAGGTAATGGCGGACACTGTGTATTACTGACCCGAGATGGCGCAAAGGTCTTAAAATGGGGGCGCTGAGGCTTGTTACTACCAGAGACACCTGTGTTTCACTTGCATATTGTCAGTTTAGAGGCACCAACACCCTCTCTTATCAATATAAGTGATTATGAAATAAAGACAAGACTGATATAGTCGAATGAGACATGTCAGATAAGTGTATTCTGCAAAATTTAAACATGGCGGACAATAATGTATTCCCCCATTACAATCTGTGTTGTTTTGCGATCACCCCAACTATTAATATAATTGAAAACTTGTTGTTCCAAATAAGCAATGATAAACTTTTAAGATTGTAAATAAAGATTCATAAATCAGAAATATTTGGTTATTTTTAAGAAGTTGCTTGCTTTGTGTACTTCCAGTTTCAGATTGAATTTTAGCACTGGTCTGTTATACATATTTATGATATTATTGTATAATCATGTTATGTTTATTTATTTTTTATTTAATTGTTGTTAAATATATATGCTATAACCATTAGTGTTATTGTTTCATGTATTACTAACTCTAAAGTATTGTAAATCTACTGCCATGCTTTTTGGTAATTATGAAGAGACATTATTCCTAGAAACCTCAGAAATAAATTATTATATTTCATTAATGCTCGACTATAATTTTTCTTGAAGTATCTATGTTTCAGACACTCTTTCCACATGTCCTAAAGAAAGTAACTGAGAGTGGCTAAAATGTACATACTTAAAAATGTATGACTTTTCTATTAATAATCTTCTGTCAGCACAGAAACAAAGACTTTAGGCCTAGTAACATAAGAGTCATATTAATATGCTTTTTGTTGATATGTTAATTATGAGGTGGGAACAGGAATGTTGGATTTTTGAATTGATTTGATAGAAGCGATAAGAGCTAATCTTATTTGTCATTCTGTTCGATACCATCTGTAACATGTTAGGACTAAATAGTTCTCAAGAAATACAGTAATCGCCCTGTGTAAGTAGGTACCATGACATCTCTTTCTATGGTGTAATTAATATTTTTTTTCCTCTTTTTATTCAGATGGACCAAAGTCAAGGAGAAGTTGGTCAGTCCTTGAATGACATCCAAAATTATCTTGTTAATTTTACAAAAGAAATTACTGATGGCAATGCACAAATGATATTGCCTGGTGATGGTGCTTCATTTTCCGCAACTTCCAATTTTAATGAAGGGGATGAGGGTACAGATGCCAGTCAAACAAGAGCTCAGACTCTCCATACACCAGAAGTTGAAGAAACTGGTGGAGAGGAGACTGAAGATGTCAAGGTTTGTCATTATTAAAAAGAAATTACGATATATATGAAATGATTTTCCAGACAGATGAAGAAAAAAACATCTTTTCACATCATGCTGAAAAAATAAACTGAAGTTAAAAATATGTCATGTTTACAAAGAAAATAGTGCCAAAGAAATGTAATACAAGCATTGTTTATAATTACATAGGGTCTTGCTGCTGTAGCAGACAACTCCATGTCTGATACAGGGATTCAAGATACACAGATGGTTGCCTTGCAAAATCAACAAGATAGCTCCCAGCCACAACTAGTATCTATCAATGGAGCACAGGGGCAACAACAAATTGTGTCTGTACAAGGTAAAAAAAAGATATACTATTTGCTTGCTCTTGCATTTCTGTGCTATATTCTATGAATTTGAGGTGCAGTTTTATTACTTAAAGTGCGAAACCAGGAGTATTGGTATCATTCAAAAGTAATTTTAAGGGCAATTCATCGATGTAAATGTTTATTCCTCGCACTGCAATTAAGTTTGACATTTGCATTTTCATTTTTAAAAAATCGCATAACTCTTTTTATTTTATAGGGTTTTTTACAGTCATTATAACAGACCCCCTAAATCGCTAAAACTCAAACAAATACGTGATTTGACGCATTCCCTACGCAATTACGTCACAAGTTGTATGTCTCGATCGCTAACAGATAAAAAATATTTATTTTTTGCTGCAAGATTAAAACAATACCAAATTATTTGACATATAGACAACTAGCATATATCTAGATTCGTTGACATAGACAACTCTTTGACGTCTTTCAAAAAATTGGTGTATCAAGTTAGAGCGCGTTTGCAGCTGGCAAAAACCACCGCCTTGTTACGTCACAAGTTGAATGCCTCGGTGTTGTCAGCATGCTAAAGATAGCGATTTGGGGGTTTGTTAAGATGACTAAAAAACACCCTACAAGATAAAAAAGAGTGATGCAAATATTTTTTAATGAAAATGCAAATGTCAAACTTAATTGTAGTGCAAGGAATAAACATTCACGTCCCTGAATTGCCCTAAAAATTACTTTTGAATGATACCAATACTCCTGGACTCGCACTTTAAAAGACCATGCCCCCAAGGAAATAGTTAATAATTATTTTGTCATCATAAGATCTCTACGTTTTTCATAACTTGATAAGATCTCTATGTAGGAATTAATTAAGTGTTGGATTATTTGTATGGTCACTGATCGATTTCCTTTTTGAGAAGAAACATTAAGTCTTCAAATATGAACATAAAGTGTAACAACAACTCCGAACATCATGTTGCTTGATTTATTTTCAAGACAATTACATGTTGTTGAATTTTCGACAACATGTAATTTTCTTGAAAATGTATCAAGCAACATGATTTTGGGAGTTATTGCTATACTTTATTTCTACAAGTTATCAGTTGGCAATGAAAATATGAACATGTTGGACATCTATATAATAATGTACCATCATGGACATACAAGCAAGTTATTGAATGCTTGAATGCTTCTTTTTTTTTCAAGGTGAGCAAACAGAACAACAACAGCAGCAAGCTACAAGTGAAGCTAGCACATCACAGAATAATTCAGTCATTGTCAACACTGGGAACTCCTACCAGACAGTGACTATTGTTCCCTCAGAAGTGAACCAAGGCGGTGAAGTTAGTTATGTGTTGATTGTATCACAACCTGAAGGTAAAGGAGCGCAGAGAGCCGAAGATGTAGATATGTCAGTGTATGATTTTAAGGAAGAAGCAAAAGGTCTAGATGATGACGACGACGATGATGATGATGAAGGTGGGTCTCCACAGAAAAAAGTGATTAAAGTCTCCCCAAAGAAGACCCCTCAGAGTGTGGGACAGACCCAGTTGATGTGTAATTATTGTAATTACACTAGTCCCAAGCGCTACCTTTTGACAAGACATATGAAAACACACAGTGAGGAAAGACCTCATAAATGTAATATTTGTGACAGAGGCTTCAAAACTATTCCATCTCTACAGAACCACATCAACACTCATACTGGCGTCAGACCTCACAAGTGTAAGGAATGCGATGCTGCATTCACAACATCAGGAGAGCTGGTACGACATGTCAGATACCGCCATACCTTTGAAAAGCCACACAAGTGCACAGAGTGTGATTATGCTAGCGTAGAATTGAGCAAGCTTAAGCGTCACATGAGATCCCACACAGGAGAGAGGCCATACCAGTGCCCTCACTGCTCGTATGCAAGTCCCGACACCTACAAGCTGAAACGTCATCTCAGGATTCATACAGGAGAAAAGCCGTATGAATGTGATGTCTGTCATGCAAGGTTTACCCAATCTAACAGTCTCAAAGCTCATAAGCTGATCCATACAGGAAACAAACCAGTGTTTCAATGTGAATTGTGCCCAACCACATGTGGCAGAAAGACAGATCTCAAGATCCATGTTCAAAAGCTGCATACAAGTGAAAAGCCTCTTCAGTGTAAGAAGTGTGGGAAATCTTTCCCTGATCGTTACACATACAAGATCCATATGAAAACACATGAAGGTGAAAAATGTTTCAAATGTGAGCTTTGTCCATATGCTGCTCTGTCACAGCGCCATCTGGAGAGCCATATCCTCACCCATACTGGTGAGAAGCCATATAATTGTGATGAATGTGAGCAATCATTCCGTCAAAAGCAATTGCTCCGACGTCATAAGAATCTTTACCATACACCAGATTATGTGCCTCCTGCACCCAAAGAGAAGAGCCATGAGTGTGGTGAATGCCACAAGCAGTTTGCCCACCGTGGTAACTTGCTGAGACATATGGCCCTCCATGACCCAGATCATCCTGATTACCATGCTGTCAAACAGGAAGAGGAAGAAGAGGCGGCAGCAGCTGCTGCAGCAGCTTACAGGGAAGAGGAGGAAGAGGAAGAGGAAGAAATGCTGATGGCGACTCCAGTCACAAGACGTGGAAAGAAAGGCATGGAACAAGTGATCGTGTCTCAGGATCAACCTCAGCTGGTTCAAGTTGTGACCATTGATGGGGGAGAAGCCACAGAAATCTTACTGCAAATGGAACAAGGTGAAGACATGACACCAGAAGCTGTACTGGTAGACACTCCTAAGAAGAGAGGAAGAGGTAGACCACCTAAAAGGATTGAACCTGAAGAGGAGGTAATCTACTTGAAAAGAGTTGTGAAATTAAAAGGAATAATTGCACTAGGAGAACAACTTAACAGCTAATACAATTTTGTATTTTGACCTAAAATATATATTTTTGTGTATCTTTAGGATGAAGAATTTGATGCTGAGGTAGAAGAGGAGGAGGAAGAAGAGGAGGAGGAAATTGCAACCCCTAAGAGAGGCAGAGGAAGACCAGCAGCTGCTGCATCTCCAAGTAGATCAACTCCAAGAAAAACAAGAGGAACACCAGTGAAAAGGCAAGAAAGTGAGGAAGAGGAAGAAGAGGAGGCGGAAGAATTGGAGACTCCCGTAAAAACAAGAGGGTAAAGAGGACATTTTACAGTTTACATTATAATATAAAGTGTTATTTTATGTATTTGTTATATACTTAATAGTATATATCGACTTCATACTTTTACAACGCTATATCAGTTAAAGATACTCATTTTTTAATCTACTCCTTCATTACTTAGAAAAAGAAGAGCATCTGGATCTCCTGCATCCTCAGAAAATGCAAGTCCAAGGAAAGGACGCAAAATAGAAGTTAAATCACCAAGAAGAGGGAGAGCTGCTGCTACTGCTGTGAAGGAAGAAGGTAAGCATATTTGTGATTGATGCAGAGCAAGCATGGATATGAAGTACTATGTGAAAGCTCAATTGTCAAATTGTGTTTAAATTATGCTTATTTTAGTATGGTATGTTTGAGAAATGTTATCATTTCACCTATTATTCAATGCCCTTTTGATAGGACCAAATGTTCAAGAGAAACCTCTTTTTCTTGGTATGGAAGATGCTATATCCCTAAAAGCACCAGGATTGTTCACCCCGCTGGCACCACCCTCCCCATTGTATACAACATCATGTAGTAACCCACCTGTCCAGGGACCTGTTGTGTCTGAGCTTACTTCCTCTGTGTCAGAGGGACATGGCTTCATGGGTAACACTTCAGTCACTCTGCCTCCACAAGTGGACTCTGATGACCCAGAAAGACTGATGTATCTCTTTTGCCAACGTCCTACAATGGCACCACCAGACCTTGGGATGGGTTCAGATTCACAGCACATCTCATGTGCTATGAATGGTCTTGACTTGATACGGTTGGCATTTAGCTAAGAAATAGTCCAGATAATAGAATAAGGCTTCTTTGCATGGTTGTGTTTTTTTCAATTTGCGTTTCCTTATTTCCCTTTGCAAGCCCCAGTTTTACAGGCTAATATGATAGTGTTACTAACCTAGTTACACGTTTTTTGTTCCTGTTAGAATAGCAATACCTGGAAACTATGACTTCTGTTAAAGGAGAGAATTGTGGATAATCTCTGCACACTTTTGCATGTATTCAAATTTAAATACTCTTTTCAAAATGGCCTTTCCTTTCTTTAAATTTCAGAGAGTGATGATGAAGAAGTTATTCAGAAGAAGAGAGAAGCTCAAAAGAAGAAAGATATTGAGGAATGCTTTGGATTTAATATGGATGATTAGACTAAGGGTTTCACAAACACATTTTTCTATGGTACTTTGGTGTAAACATTTAGAATGTAAATTAGTTTATTGCTTGTAGCACTGTAAATTGTACATGTAGTGTCCATACTTCTGTAATAGAAAGACTATTGTAAGTGATTGCTAAAGTTGGAAAAAAAATGAAAACACTGTAAGATTTGTCATGAGTGTTTTACAGACAGGTGTTTGGTTGTACTGCTATCATCTTGTGTGTTTCTAGCCATGATTGGCAAGTAAGTAACTATACAATCATGGTGTTACACTAATGTATGAATTAACTTTTCATCACACTGCTAATAGAAAAGTGAGTGAAGTACAAACTAGTAATTAAAAGACAGTATCTCCAGTTGTAAATTATTTGTTTAAAAATATATGTTTTTATTTACTTTTGAAGTTATGTATCAAAGGGTTACTTTTGTAATGTACAGGATGTCGTGAACAATTTAATTTTAAAATTTGAAATAAAATAATCAGATTTGCATATTTTAACAGGATATGGGACATGTTATAGTTATTGAAATCTCAGTTTGTTCAGAAGGTAGGAAATTGCACGGTTTTTAATCAGATCACAGAAGTTTTGAAATGCTGAATGAACTTTTAGTACATCTAAATCTTATGAAGGAAGTTGATGTTAACAGATATTCTCATACCTCTTGAAAGACTATTAATTGTAACATTAGATGTCAATGGTTAACTTGAAGACTTAATAATTCCCTGTTAACTTTAGATTAAACATGAACAAATGTCATTCAGAATAAGTATGTAATGAAACTATTGGAAGTTCAATAAAATCATTGAATTTTATTTATTTTTTATTTTTTTTCTACTTTATTTATAGAAATGTACAAAATTAATGATAATTGAAATAATAAGCATCCGAGGTATACAATTGTAAAATATGATACTCCTTTAGGCAGGAGTTTTTATATTTTTCGTTTTTTTAAACATCCCTGCCCCTTTTAAATGAAGTGGCAAAATAGAGAACTAAAATAATTTGGATTCGAAATCATTATATTCATTTTCCAACCCAACTCCCAATGAAAACTTAGAAAATAATTTAAAGACTCTTGGAAAATGACACCAATTTAAAGACTCTTGGAAAATGACACCAAAGTCCAATGAAATTTTGACACCATTTCTCTTTTTTATCTCGGCACGGAGTATATCCCAACTCAAGCTCAGGATCATCAAGTTGTTTGCCTGCTTCCAAGAGCTTACAGGTCTGCAATACCTAAAAGACTTTTTTTAATGCCATCTGTTTGTATTTTATAAAAAGATTGGCACAACATAAGGGTGTGTAAATGATAAAGCCTTTGAAAATGTATTATTATGATAGATATAATAAAAAGGTTTTTCAAAAAATATTTTCATTTTTATTTTCCTCCCTCCTACCCTCAATTAAATCAAATTCCTTCGTGAAAATAAATAACTCCTGCCTTATCAATTTAATTTATTGACATAAGACAACTTAATAAGACCTTTGCCTTCAGCCATGGGGCACCAATTTGTACAATAACTTTGAATTTAATGAACTGGCAAACAACTCTATTTTCTTTCGAATTGTGTGAATTTATTTCTGTATCACATTAGATAGAGTACATAATTGTGTAATTCGGAAACTTTTTGATAAAATTAATTATCACAAATATTTCAGATTGAGAAACGAGGACTCCATAGAGTAACTCATAAGTGCACTAAATATTAAATTAAAATGCGTGCAAAAAACAGAATTTATGTAAGGAATAATCAATAATTGGCCCAGTTTATTGGCTTATCAGTTTATACTTGTTACACAGCTAATATATATCTGATCCTAAATTCAGAATTTATCACCAATCAAAATCTTTATAACATGAATAAATAAATTTCTAACATTTGAAATAAATGTACATAATTATTTCCACCTCAAAAATATAATGGAATATTAACCAATTAATTTTAAACTTGATTTACATTCAAGTTCATAGCACTGTTATGTTAAGAAAAGTTCCAGACCATACTATAGATAAGTCAATACTTGGGACTTTTATCACAATCTAGGGCCATAATTTTCCATATTAGCTTGTTCGGACCATGCACTATAACGTGCTCCGTCCATTTCAGATGCCACATCATTGCCATCAGCTAGTCTGTGGTTCTGTCCACCAATAGCAGAATTGCATTCTGGACACTTTCCTGCTTCGTTTGCCCCGCCACAATCTCCAATGGCATAAATATGTCCTGGTGAAAATAGATAAAGAAGAATGTAATCTGTCGGTAAAGAAATTTTAATAAACATTTCTCATTGAAAAAATATAATCATGAAACAAATTATTTCAGATTATCTCATTTCTAAAAAGCAGAGTCTTACCATTTCAAGTTCCTGAATATGAAAAAAAAATACGATTTGTAATACATTTAATATCCACTTGTATGAAGAAAAAAGAGCAGACCATTCAACCCATTATATGCTTTTATATATAAATTTATATCACAAATAGATCTCCAACAGCCCCCCCCCCCCTCTTCTGTTGTCTGTATCAATATATAACTGCACACTAAGTCCATGCATATGTATAGGCCTACAAGCTAGTTTTAAAATTTATGAAGGGGGTATGGGGGGTTCACATTTTTTCCCAATAACTTTTCTACTTTTTGATCAATTTTGAAAAGTGATATATCCCTGATTAACTTATTCAAATGCTCACATCTTTAATCTTTGAACAATAACTTTCGCCCCCCCCCAAAAAATGTCCCAAAAAACTATTTTTTTTTTTAAAAAGGCATCTTTTTTTTTTTTCACAAAATTACAAAAATATATATTTTTCCTATGCTAATTGTACATATCTCAAATAGAGTATTTTTGTAGTGAAATTCTCATTCCGGTAAAAAAATGATTTAAAAAATTAACAGTCAAATTTTGGACCAAAATTCATCCATTTGGTAGCTAATTAAATTTCTGTATGGGTCATTTCAATGAACAAAAATACCCTATTTTAGTTTATGCTCTTAGGACATTTTTAATCAAATGGAATCAGCTCTATGTCTTAAATCATAAAAGTTTATGCCTCGTGAAAGTTTCAAAACTACCAGTTTCTAGAAAGTGGTTAATTTTGCGATCAAAGGTTTAGCCTGCTCCTGAAAAATCTTTTCACTTTTAAAAAATTAAGTGGGGTGAATTTTCTTAAGGGGCATAATAGTTTTGAAGTGCTTATTTGGACTTTTAGTATGTGAAAGCATATACCCAAAGGCATCAGTTGAAATTTAGAAAAAAATAAAAATCTTTTCCAAATGCGTTCATCAAGATTTTTTTTTTTTTTTTTACTTTCAACTGATGCCTTTGTGTATATTCTTTCACATTCTAAAAGTCCTAATTATCACTTCGAAACCACCACGCCCCCTTAACATGTTTTTTCATTCTTAAAGTGTAAAAAAGAAAGAGTAGGATTTTGTTCACAAAATGTAAAAACAGTCATAGCCACAACTTGCACAAGGCCCACAACTAGTTAAAATTTCCATTTGTTTTTGCTCCTACGGAAATATGAAAAATATTAAATTCATAGAGATTTTCAGAATGATGATATGGGTAGTATAGTCAGATCAGTGCAAAATGCATTCATCTTTAATATAACATTGTACATTCATTACATTTACCTTTTGGACACTTATACCAATGTCCTTTGCTTAATCCCATTGCCTTCAATATGCCTAATCTTTCTGCATCACTTATCCCTAGGCCTGAGGCTGGGATTAAGTTATTAATCTAAAATAAAACATTAAGCAGTGATGAATCAACTGAAATGGATTTAAACAAAGAAACTCTCCCAAACAAACAGAAATAATCATTTCAGTTTTATAGAAGTCATAATCCTAACATTTATACGTAAGGATATCTGATGTAGATTTATTTTATTTTATACAAGTTTAATTATACTTTCCATAATTACTAGTGAACAAGATCCAAGTGATTAGATCAGAAGCCTTGGGAAAACATCTTTCAAATACAGTGCATTATTGAAGTTTCAGTTATATATTTTTTTAAATAACTGTGCTTACTTCTTTCATCAATTGCTGAAGTTCTTCTTCTCTCTTTTCTGACAAAGGTTTTCCATTCGTTAATTCAATGAGGACTCTTGACAGCTCCATTCTTGCTTTTTGAATATTGTCCCGTGGGTCTGACCTATCCCTTGCAGCTTTCTGTAACTGGTATGCATTAGCTAGATGCTGAAGTCTCTGTAACAAACAGCAGCAAAGAAAAACACATACAGGTGGCATGTGATATACTTGAACAGATATGTTATGTCTGTTAGGCATTTTCTAAATAAACATGCCATTTGGTTTTCAAGATGAAAAAAGTACGAAAAGCAACCCAATGGATTTATATAATTAGCAAAATGAAAGATTCTTGGATTTTGGTGACATCTCTAACTATAATTTTATGTGCATTACCTGTAACTCTAGCTTGAGTTCCATGAGTTCCTGCTCACCAATTCTTGATCTGGATTTCATGAGCCATTCTTTCAGTTGTTTGATTTCACTGCGCAAGTCTGCTGCTTCAGCAATGCAACCATTCTTCCTCAATTTTTCTTCAATCTGTTTATTCAACTTCCCCATGAATTTCAAAAAGTTGATCTGATTTTCAATCACATTAAGTTTGTCCATGTACAAGTATTCATCCATCAGGTTATCTTTTATATTTTTCCATGAAGTAAAATCATCACGTTCAAACTCCTTTATCTCCCCAAAGAGTTTGTCCTTTTTATCCTTAATTTCATATTTCATGCCTTGGATTTTTTCCTTCACCATTTCGATATTCTGGAGCATGTTGTTCACAATTGTCCCATATCTCAAATTGCGGCGTATAGGAGTCTTGCATTTTGGACAGCATTTCAACTGAATATCACTTGCCTCGATACTTTCCTCACTCATACGCATCCAATGATCCAAGCCACTCACTTCAAAGATATGCTTGCAGTCAAGCAATTGAACAAATCTTGAGTTAGCTTCATCTTCATCTCCAAAGAATATCTCTTCCACTTCATCCTTGTTGCAAATTCTGCACAGCCTTGGGCATTCCTCGCCACATAGCCCAATGCATGGATGGTTGCATTTCAGTCTTTTAGGGCAGGGTTGATCACATTTTGGTCTGTCGCATGGTTCACTGCACAATTTCTTGCATTGGTGATGCTGGCATCTCCAAAAGCATGGTTCTTTGCAAGGCTGGCACAATTCACCACACCTTTTGGGGCACTTGCTGTGGTTGCATCTATTTTGGCACTTTTCTGTACATGGGGGACAATTTTTGGTGCACGGTTCTTTACAAGGGTGTCCACAGACGAGGGTTCTTCCACATCTTTCTTTGCATGGTTCATGAAGCCGTCCCTGTCTACACTCACCACAAGTACCTTTGCATGAATGATCACACTGAAGATTGATTTGGCATTTCTCTGGACAAGGATAATTGTCAGGATTTCGGTGACACTGAATTTGTAATCGATGTCCACAAGGCCATCTTTTGGTCACTGACACAGCGCAATCTGTTGTATGTGCTTGGCTGCAGGAGTTCTGACACGGATGGCCACACAGCAACATCTTGGTGCAAGGAGCTTTGCACATAAATTGACCTGTATCCATAGAACAATCCATCTTCTGTATATGACCACAAGATGGTACTCTCTTCTCAACCTTAGTATTACATTTGCCACAATCTTGGAAGCAAAATCTTTTGCATTTGTGCTTTTCATCTGCTGTACAATATGGTGCATCACGCGCACACTTCTTCATACATTTGTACTCTTCGTGTGCTCTGTCATATGTATGGCAAGCCCTGGTACACACATGTCCACATTTTAGCCTAGTAGCACAAGGAAGTAAACACCCGCCTTCTGGGGCATTGTTAAAATCTTTTGCAGTCATAGCATCAATTCTTGATACCTGTGGATGGTTCTGACAGTACAATGCCAAGAATTTCCCGATGGCATCCTTTTCTCTTAAAGTTCTAACAATTTGACTCCACAGTTCAGTTTTCTTAGAAAGCATTGTCAAATTACCTATCACATAAAATCCCATTTTGGCTCTAGAGAGGGCCACACAAACTCTGTTATCAATGCCAAGGAAACCAATGTTTAATTCTCGGTTACTTCTCACCAAAGACAACAGGATGATGTCATTTTCTTCGCCTTGATAATTGTCCACTGCAGAGACCCTAACCCCCTCAAACTTTGCTCTAGGCATAAACTTTTTTAAAAGGAACACCTGCCCTGTATATGTTGTAAGCACTGTAATCTGTTTAGGTTCATATCCTTGCATCAGAAGGTAGTTGCATAAAGCTGCTATGTATTTAGCCTCATGATCGTTGGATCTGCTTCTTAATTCTTCGTCATGAGCTTCTTCATAAGCATGGTCAATAAAGAAAATATCTTTCTCAACACCTTGAATTCTGGGATACTCTGCAACTGAATCATCGTCCAACAATGAAGGATAGATGTGACGTACAATATCTGCAATTTCAGTCCTCATTCTATGTTGGCGCTCCAGGCATTCCCTCTCCATACCATTCTTTACCATCCTTTCAAAAAGGGAAATATCAAGATTAAATTTCCTTGCCAGTTTGAAAACTGTTGGAGTAGGTCTCAATTGCTTGTGATCCCCTATTAGAATGAGATGTTCACAACCAGAGCTTAATGTAGTTACAATATGTGACTCCAGAACTTCTGCAGCTTCTTCCACAATGACGATCTGTGGTTTAATATCTTGAAGTACATTTCTATACTTCGCTGCTCCTGTTGTTGTCATGCCGATGATGGTTGCATCTTTCAAGACTTCATAATCTTCCCTATTTTTGATTTCTAACATCTGGTCCGCCACAGCTTGGTATTCATTCTCTTGTTGTATTGTTAAATCTTTAAGAGACTGTCTATACCTTGACAACCAGTACCTGTATAGCCTCCATCTTTGTTTCACTTCAAGCGCCCAAATATTAGTGATAGAATCTACCTCTGTCTCAGTCATGAAATCCCCACTTTGAAGTTCTTTCTTCAACTTATGTTTTCTTTTCTTTTTACTCATAGGTTGTACCTGCCAGCCTTCTGCTTCCTCGCCGATTGTCAAGGTATTGAAGTTGGCAGCTAGATCCCTTTCAGCTATGGCCTGATTGTGAGCTCGCCTTATCTGATCTTCTTGATTTCTAAGTTTTACATGGTCCTCATCTTCATCCATGATTCTTTGAGCTGTAATCAAATCTGCTTCCTCTTCTACATCAATGGTATCTTCTTCATCTGTGTCCTCAGCATCTTCCTCTTCCTCCCTCTCCTCCTCCTCTCTCTGAAAAGTCCCATCAATTCCTGTCCCTTCATCTTTATGAACCAATCTACCAAGACCGAGCCAGTCCAAGACCACAGAACCACCTGATAGTTGATGATCTTCCCATTGATCAGAAGCCTTTAGAAATCTATCTGTCAAATCTTCAAACATTTCTTCACCTAGAAAAGGCCTCAATACATGTTCAGTAAGTATTCCTTTCTCACAAGTATTCATTTTTGCAACAATTTCTTCCATCCTGAGTTTCAGAGTTTTCATTTTTTGCCTAGCTTCATAAGCTCCAGCAGCAATTGCCCTTGGCAGCAATCTCTTGTCTTTCACAGTCTGTTTCAGGCTTCGTAACATGTATTTCTTTAAGCTTTCACTTTGACTCCTACCACCAACCCGGACAATCCCATCATCATGGTAGGACTGGATGCCTTCTAGAAACTGATCAAGAGCATGATTTGTATAACATACAACAAATATGGGAGAACTTCCTCTTCCTGTTTGCCAAACGTTTTTATTTTCCAGCAATAACCTGACAATTTGAAGTCCAATGTATGTCTTTCCAGTTCCAGGAGGTCCCTGGATGACAGCAAATTCTTTTGTAAGAGCAGTTTTTAGAGCTCTCCACTGTGAGCTGTCAAGTCTTAGGACACCAGCTGTAGGCCAAGCATTAGCATTTAGTATGGGGACAGACCTATATTCTCTGTTCCTTGTGGCTTCTGGTTCATCGGTAAGAGCTCTCATGTCAAATCTATTTTCCCCTGCCCTCAGGTAATGAGGTGAATCAATTTGTGTCTGACATTTTACAATATAGTTGCAGAAGGGAAAAGCATGTTCTTGGATGGTTTGCAGACCTCTTAACACATAGCGATAAGCTTCAAAATATGCTGTAGTTTCAGCCATGACAAAGTTACGATTTGAAGGTATCGTAGATACTTCTCGCCTATTTTGATGAAAGGTCAGCTCAAGTTCACCATTTTGCATGTCCTCTGGTTTTCTGTTGGACACTGTTGCAAAGAAGAGTGTTTGGAAGTCATCAGCCGAAAGACATACAAGAGAACCATATAGAAGTCTCTTGCTTGACTGCCAGCGTACACGCTTGAATCTAGTGACATCAAAGCGCACTTTGTAAGCAATACCATTTGGAGTGCATTCTGGGTGAAGGATGTTGACATTGAAGTACAACTTAATATCCTGAAGCCGACGCACTTGGCCACCTTTTTGTTTCAAATCTAAATATTCAGTTATTCCTTCTCTGAGAGGGCAGATAAAATCCTCACGGAGCAACCTAAACTGAACATCAAGATAATGATCTAGGTTTTCATAGCAACCTTCTGTTCTGTTTGCTCTCAAAAACGGTTCTGAATTGAGATTAATGTCTTCAAGTTTTGGAAAAATATCAATTGTTTTAAAATCATCTGGTGGTGGCTGGTCTTCGAAATCAGTCCCAGATTCCTTTTGTCTCTTCCTCTCCTTTTCCTTTTCCATAAGTTCTTTATGCATATCTTGAAGTTCTTTCAGCTTTTCCTCAAATTCAGCATCCAAAGCAGATGACCCTTGACCCCTGAGGGTGTTGGTTACGTAACTCATTGTGGTCAGCAGAGGAAATACAATACTGAACTTCATCGGCAAACGAAGTAATATTTCTTTCATTATGCTAACTAGATTTTTCAATGGTTGTGAATATGCCATCTGTCTTCTTCTTGAAGGTTCCATAAGCATAGATGTGACATAGTTAGTTAGCTGAATATTTACAAATTTTGAATCAATTATCTTATTCAAAAGCTGAATTATTGTAGCAGGGGAATGTTCATGTTGCAGAGCCCTGGACATGGCTGCCAGCATCAATTTCACCCCGTCAGGTTTCATAGTAGTGGAATCTAATAAGGCTGGAAATCCACCCCCATCATTCACAAGTATGTGTAAGACCTCTGCAGGGTCTTTTTCTTGTAGTTCCACTAATCTCCTGTACCCAAATATAGGTGGTCTTCTTTCTTGACGATCACTTTGACCCCTTGGGGCAGGAAGTTCGTTATCTCCCTCAGGTACATGCCTCTGTTGGTTTTGGTTCATCCTGAAAAGACAATAATTTTGTGAGAAGAAAGCCTACTCTGTGATCACCCCACCCTCTTTTGGACCACACCGTGCACCATAAGGACCAGTATCCCTGTATTGTAAAATATTTTCTTAAGTATCACTGTGAACTCACTATTTGACCTTCTTTAGAGCTTATACTTTTATAGCCTACACACCTGTAAATAAAGCATACATCCCTTTCTCTCCGTCTCCCTCAGACAAACTCTGAAACTTTCTAATTAATCAATTGACTATGGTTTAACTTCAGATGTCTTATAAATATTTGATAAAAATCAAACAAGATTGAATTGCTGGAACATGCACACAAACTGATCTGTCAACATGGTTTAGGTATATACTTTTAGAGGTCCTTTAAAACCACCTACCTTCTGTCCCCGTCATGTCTCTGGTAGATTTGTAAGCCTTGTGCACCCCTCCTTGGGCCACCGCCTTGTCTGAACCCCTGCCCACCTCTCTGTCCACCCCTCTGTCCACCCCTCAGTCTTCTGCCTGCACCAGTTTCCATTTTTCACCTAAAATATTAAATTTACTTTTACAAAGCAAACTTCATTCAGTCGTGACTTATTTTTCTGAAGATGTTATGCCAAACAATATGTAATAGACTAGTGACAGTAATACTAATAGTATTAAGTCATTCTTGTCTGGAGCCACACAATTATTGTAAAAATAATAATAATAATAATAATAATAAAAATTGAATAGGATAAAAATATTAATAATAATAATTATAATATTATTGTTCATTTGTATTGTGCAAATTACTGATTTTCCGTTTCTATGCGCTCTTTATATTCTTTGGTGTGGTA
>JAVSBT010000461.1:0-19887 GCA_033118115.1 Pharyngocirrus eroticus
AATTACTTTATTTATATCAAACATTATAACAAAATATTAAAATAAGAATGATAGATTTCGTGAACGTTCACCTTTAAGTCACAGTGTGGTAATATTGGTGATGTCTTGCCTGTGAGTGTGACCACAATGTGATGTCATGAAGTGCCCTATAGCAATGACGAATTTACAGTCATTAGCCTACTTTGGTGGTACATTATGGTAACCTTTGCCATTTTATTTTCAAGCTTTTTAAGCAGTAAATCAAAAACAAAATAAAGAACTTTTCTTGTTTTCTCGCGACACCAAAAAATGAGTTTGCGTAATGGCGTCAATAAAGTTATAATACTGCTACTTATTCATTTTCATTCCAAGATGTCAACATGGCATCTAATGTGGAATTGCCCTATATACTTGCCCTTGCATCATACACGTACTGTGATGTCCCGATGTGATCTTTTGTGACCTGATTACACCTCCATGTGCATGTGACCTTTTCTGAGATCTAACCATGCAACACCCACCAGAGGTATGTTTGGGGTCTATCTTAGATCTTTTGGTAACAATGCATTCACTACTTAACAGGGTATAGATCGAGAAAGGTAAAGTAGGTAAATATGAATTCACCAGAAATCTAAACTTTAAAAAATATACAACCGTCAGTGTTTGATATACCTAGATAGTGTATTTGTAGAAGAAGTAGTGACTAAAGTTTATGATCATGGAGAAAAAAAATGTAAACACAAAACATGTAACTCATGTCTTAGAATATACTGCCATTGATCATAAAAATCACACGGTAACATTTCCTTTGATCTTATTTTTTATTTCAACGAAAAAGACATCAATAAACCTACATCTTACACCTGGTGTCGAAATTAATTAACAAGAAAGCCAAAAAAGGCCATGGATATATGTAGAACGTAAAGCATCTTATATACGAGACGTGTAATCGAATGTCTGGCATTGATATTTGGGTTCTTATTTCCTATATCAGGTATATGACCTTAAAAGTGTTCCAAGGTCGTTTACATATTTCCTTCTTTTCTTTCTTTCTCTTCCGGGTTCCGATCTTTGTAGGAGCGAGTCAAGTCTATAATTTAGGGCATAAACTCACTGACCACCTTTAGACACCTGGTGGCCGAAAGATTGCATGTATTTATGATACTCGTGTATCCCGCCTCGCTGGATATACCAGCTGCATGAGAGACTTTTTCTCTGAGAAGTCTTTATCACTTTATAAATAAACCATTTAACATTATTTTATGATATTGGTCTTATTTTTGCAAGGTCATATCAACATTCAGGACTGGGTGGAAATTGGCAATGATAATTTAGGCTTTTTATTCATAACTTGCCTCAGTGAGGTGATCTAAATAGGTATGGTTTAACTTTAAGATCGCGTAAAGGTTATGCTGACCCTTTTCTGAGATAACTTTATGACTTCATATTCGAAGCAATTTTACTTATAGAACACGGATCGTGTTCTCTACAGGTCATGTCAATACCAGGGGCTGTTAATGAAAAGACGAATCCTATCAAATTCTGAGCTGATATGCCCCTGCTAGGCTTATAAAAGTTATGTTTGCATGATTCATCAAATTTCGTTCTTATATGAGGTAAATTTATTATACAGATCTTTGATTTTTTTATCACCTATAGATAGATGAGGAGATGGAATATCTTCACTTTATATGCATATATCATTTTTTTCCTTAAAAAATAGTTAAGTCTTTGAAAGTTACTTGTGATGTTTATAAAGTTATTTTTGGCACACGGTCTTAATATAAAAATGACAAAAACAAATCAAAGCCACTTTTCCTTTGGTGATAGGATACCGTTGATGAAATGCGATCCTCCTAACGTATTGACCTAATTTTCCTGTTTGTCAGATCTGCAAACAACGCTGGTCGTGTTTTGTCGCCAAAGTGCCACGTTTGTAATAGCCGTGTTGACAGACAATGATTAATCTTTTCTACGAAGTTGAATTGAATTTCTTTAGATGGAACAATATAACAGGGGGTTAATCCTGCTTAAATCCCTGTTTCTAATCCATTGCCAACAGCAGTATTGGAACGTAGATCTAAGGACATATTCCAGCTTGGATCAGAAGGATTATCAGTCCGTCAAAAGATAAGAGTCTATAAGCTTAATTCATTTGAATTCGTCTGCTTTGATATCTACACTGTGTTGCTTGCCTTGAGCGAGGATGCTTACATATTTTTTTTACTCTTTCATTTAAAACGACATAAAGCAAATGTTTCGTTTTCATATAAGAAAATTTATGCTTTGAATTAATGACACAAGTCTTGCAAAGATCAGATAAATCCCACTAGTCTGACAAAAGGCAGACCTTTTGCAGTTCATTTATAGAAAGAATTGTAATAGCGCAAATAAACGATGCATATAGGAGGAGGAAAGGTACTTCACTATATTTTTTTGTTAGGGCATTTGGTGTTTTGAAATATCAGATAGGGTACGTAAGATAAAACTTTATTGTCCTGCAGGAAATGTTGTCATTTCAGACATAATGAATGACCCACATAAAAAAGGTACTAGAACAAATGAATACAAGTATGTGAATTGATATAGTACATGTAACACAAATCCTTCCAAAGCGTACGTTGTATAACTATCCCTGATGGAACTCGAAACCCATTTGCAATTAATTTTCATAAACGGGATCATAATAGTCAAAATAAATTATTCTATTTTGGAACTGAGGTTTTTGAGGATAAGTTTAGCCACCTTATTACGTTTCGACCTCATCGACCATAGAGGGCCTGATAGAATGATTCATTTCATTATGAATCTTGGAGCTAAAAACGTGATTTTGCTAACGAAGACCAACTTAGATACACATATAACCTGCTTGATTTGTTTTAAAATCAAGAATAAATCTCCTTTGTCTTTGCAGTGTGTTCTTTCCACAACCCGTTGTCGGGACATATATGGTGGGAGCTTATACCCGCACCCAAAAGTAAGTTGTTACTTTGCTTCGTAACATAGGGGGCACCACTGAAAATTATGAAACACCCCATACATTGTGTATTATAGCTCTCCACAATTTCAATAACAAAGACGGTCCAATTATCGACAATAAAGTATTATTTTATTTAAATTAACATCTAAATAATTATAGTAATGGTCATTTAGAAAGAGAATTAATACTTTCATTATTAATATTTGATGGCTTCATTACAATAATAACCTTTACTATTCACAAAATGGCCAATTTACTGCCAAGATAATTACAGTTTGTGAATTAAGGTACGTAACTTAATTATGACCCATTTAATGGGAGAACATCTATCTAAAACTGTTTGACCATTATGTAATGTACTTTGGAATTCTATCACATGAATTTCTAGAAAGACAAAGCCATGAGCAATAGATTTGTATCCTGATTTTATTTCAAAACTTTACAAGATATTTACAAAATCATGTACATGTATATATACAGTAACCTTGTTGGGGTTAAGTATTCAGATTTATACATATTTTCTCTTCATTTTTTAAAACAATTACGATATTCATTCACTAAGCTTTAACTTTGTTTTTCTTTATTGCAGAGAATCTAATGAAGATTAACAATTGAAAACAATACTGACATTTCTATAATACCTTCTGATTAACCACAGTCATCTTAAAAAAGCTTGGTAAATTGATGGGTATATGCACACCATTGTTATTTTATTCAACCTTTGACTACAATGACATTTCTCATTAAAAAATGTCAGATTTTTAATTTATTTAATTTTTTGACCTGTTACATTTTTATCAAAATTTACCATAAAGACTTACAATTTCTATATGTATACTGTCAATAAAATGTAATTTTTTTTTATCTATTTGATACAAAGAACTGTTCCCATTTTGGAATTTCAATTTGAAGGGAAACTATGCATGCATGGGACACTGTTATGACAATATTAAAAAAATACAATTTCAGTACTGGTATTGCTTTACAGAGTCATCATGTGATACATAAAATAACATGTATCAAAAAAGGTTGCAATTTTTAGTATCAAATGTTTGTGGGATTCTTTCTTTGTTGTCTTTGTTGAAATTTCAGATAAAAAACTCACACTAATTACAGATGAAAATTATGAGGATGTCAAAATAACATAAATTAATGAAGACGATATTCAGGGATAATAACAATACATTAATTCTTACATACTCAGAGAAATAGGCTTCAAAATATGAAAGGAACATAAATTATAATTCTGATGAAAACAAAACTGAATTTTCATTAAAAGTATGTATAAATATTCTGAAAAATAACTTTTTGGGGCCAGATATGGAGTTAGTTAGTGTAACACAGTGTTTCTTGTACTGTATCCTTTATGGAGTAAAATTTACAGTTCTGATTCTGTGTAAATCTTACTGAAAAAACTTTACTCCTATAGTATAGGCCCACATGAATACCAAGCTATCATATAAATCAATACAGCGAATAAAATGAAATCACATTTCTAGCTGAGACTGAGACTTTCTATTTTCTATCTACCTAAGTAATAAGATCCCTTGATTTTTTTCTTGTCAGTGTGAGTGCCCTACACTCAGCGCAACCATTCAAGACATCAGGCGCTCCAGTTGGAGATTTATCACTCCGCATGATTATAGGGTCCAACTTAAAATAGTACGGGGAGTCACTACAGTCTAATGGCATAGTGCTGGTTGATGATAGCCCTGAATCAAACTGATCATGACTGTGAGATCTGGGATGATTTGAAGTGGATGATGATGAGGGTAGTTCTGGTTTGAACGTTTTCATTGATCTAGGGAGTGTGGAACTGATGTTTGGAATAGTGATCTCTGTCTGTGGCATTTCTCTGCTTATTTCTCTCATATTTTCTTCTGTTTTCGAGACTGGGATAGATGATCTCATTTGCCAAGTATTGAGATAGTTTCTGTCTTCTTCTGTCAGATTTTCCCTGCGGATTAGCATTGAATTCGTATCTGCATTATACTCCTCATTTGCTTTGCTTCCTGGCTCACTCTCCCCTTGAGAAATCGTCTTCAAAAGGTAATTAGAACGACTTCTAACTCTTCTTCTCCTTCGCCTAGGTGAAAAAAGAGAATAAATAAATATGAAACATGAATAATTATGACAAAAAATGCTTCAATTGATTGTGCAATTAATCTTCTTAAATGATATTATCATTAGTAGAAATGTCACCTTCATTAAGTGTCTATATTCACCTGTAAGTAACAACAATAGGCAGTTAAATCATTCAGAAAATAACCTTGTCTTTCTAATATAGTGTTTCATTCTTTGTCAATAATTGAAAACTGAATAGTACATTATATGAATATGTCATATAGGCAGATAAAAAAAGTAAAAACAAATTATCAACTGTTTTTTATGTAAAATTATTTCATATTATAAATATGATCAGTTACCAGTCTGTTTTTAATCATTCTCATAGACAATTTAGAATTGTTCATTATCCACTATACATGTATGACCCTTTTCAGGTTCTTGACAAGGTCTTAATGCCTTTCTCAACAGACAGATGGATTTCAAGAAACCTCTTTATATTCAAAACAAAACATTTCTACAACTATCTTATTTTTAGACTTGAATACAACTGACCAGTATCTGCTTGCTACCATCTAAAGGAAGACACAACCTTTTATTTCAAGGCCATTTGTTGACATGATAATGACAAACAGTTAATGATTTCCTGAACTAAAGTTCATCTTATTCTCTTGGCCTACACAGTAAGCTATCATAATCATCTTCACTAGGTCATCTATTTCCTTGATTATGATATCCTTGTCAAGAAAAAAAGAAGACATGACATGACAATGGAGGGTTGCCAAGTCCAAACTCCACAAAAATAATATTTTATCCTTTTTCAATGCATACAAGCACACAATAAGTAGCATCATTTCATTCTCTGCCATGAAATCATCTTTTTTATTGATCTTGTTATTGCCTTCATATAATGTAGCCAAATTCACAATATGAATACACAATTTTCTCCCATTGCCTTGTGCTTAAAGCTTCTTTATGGCAGCGCTTTATTAGAAAGATGTTCAACAACTTTATGGCTAAGCTAACACAACAGAGCTTTCCATGAAATAAAACAAAGAAATATATGTGACAGGAGGATTTCATATCCAGCTTCTTGTGCATGTTATTGGATGCACACAGTTTGAAAGGTTATCAAGGCATCTTTGCACTAACATTCTGCAGTTAGTATAAAATATTTAAGGGTCATCATTTCAGAGATTGATAGCAAAAAATGTTCATAAGGTTGAAGGTCTTATTATAAACCTTTTCACTAAAGTTATTTAACTTCATATCAGTTGGACAGTGTAAAAATAGATTTTTCTTTTAAACAACATTCAATCATTTTAACAGATTGCTGTATTGATTGGGGTTTCAATTATAAAAAAATCCATGGACAGAACCATATATATGGATAACTCCGTAACATTTAAGGCAAATAACATATTTTATCTTAATGGGCCTAAATGGGCCTTTGTAAAAGATAAGCTTTTATTGGTATTTTATCCTCCCTTTCCTGTTTAAACTAATAAGTTTCATTAACAAGATGTCAAACAGAGCCTGGATCAGGTAAGTACTTCTTGTTAATTAGCTTTCAGGAAAAAAGGACTTCTGGACTCTCATCCCCAGGCCAGTGTA
Organism: Pharyngocirrus eroticus; assembly: GCA_033118115.1. Lineage (NCBI taxonomy): Eukaryota > Metazoa > Annelida > Polychaeta > Saccocirridae > Pharyngocirrus > Pharyngocirrus eroticus. The sequence goes on from JAVSBT010000461.1 coordinate 6,638, forward strand.
GTAGTGAAAGTGTCCATTTGTAATATTGCATTTCATATAAAACACTGGACTGATATGGAGCTGGGTGTCCTTTCTTTGACAGACACACCTTGTTGTCTTGGTCTCCTAATGAACTGAAGATCAGCAATAAAACTAAAATCATACTTTCAATTAAGAAAAATTCCTGAACAAGTACTGAGCAACTAAAAGACTATTGAATGAATGAATGAATGAATGGATGAATCTGCCAATCAATCTGCCATTCAATTAATCAATCAATCAATCAATCAATCAATCAATCAATCAACCAATTCACTGAATAATACCACATAAATCAAGCAAAGAAATGCATTACAACACAGGCACTTTTTCATTCTTTGATGTAAGTTATAACTAAACCCCAGGAGTGCAAGAACTGACACAAATTACAGTTTCTGAATCTTCTTTTTCTTCAATATTAGTGTCTAATCTCTATGTTTTTAAATGCCTCATTATTGCAGACTACTCCTGTCTTAGAATCACTTAATATCTGACCTGAATTTGCAATTCTCTATGGTTTTAATCTGTATTCCCAAAGACTGCAAATCCACATATCTCATAATCCCTAAAAATGAGGATTTTTTGTTGATTTTCTGACTAAGAAGATAATCTTCCCATAAAGCATTTTAATAGGCATGTACCCTAAACCACTTCCATGAGCAACTTTCTAAGCTTATATCACTTCCAGTTTTTTCCGCAGAGACGTTTTCCTAGACATGTTCCCGCTACATTTTATTTTTGACTTTATGTCAGTGAGATAACTGTGCTGTGTAGGTGTAAGAACAGGTACCTGCCTAACTTGGATAAGTATTGATATTGAAAAATGTAACTTTCACAAACTTTAATATTATATTTCACACCAAAACACTGTATACCCATTATCCTTATACCTTATAATTTTACTATTAATGGGAAATTTTGGACAACATTTTTTATTACATACAACATACTTTGACCTCGTCTATAGTGTTCTTATAAATGGACTAGGAACCAACTTCCTATCACTAACCTGACCTCCATTTCAATGTACTTTTCTTTTAAAAAGTGTCATTGTCTCTTTCTACAAATCACATTGAAGCATAGGCTACGTACTAAGGTGGTTTAACTTGTATACCCTATCCTAGCCCCACTTACGCCATCTAGGCTAGTACTACCATCTGCCATGCCATTTGTTTTCACAAACACCTCAACCAATTCAAGGTGTTTGTATAGGCCAATCACATCATATTCTATCGTTTATTTCTATTGCAGCTTTATTATCAAACATTTTTTTCCCCAGACTGAGTAAACTACACATATCCTTAAAATAGCATCAAGAGCTATTTAACCCCCCGTTTTTTTATCAATATTCTCTCCATTCTGTCACCATCCATCTTATAAACAATCATGCTACTCAAACACAATGTGGGAGGCACAGCAAGACACATGATCCAATTTTTGAATTTTTATTAAACGTTATGCTGACACACGAAAGAGTAATAAATGTGTCAGACAATGATCCAAAAATGACTTCAATGTGTTTATTAGTAGACATGTCTGGATTGCAATAAGAGGAGCAATTATGAGACTGCTACTAGGACATGTCTTATAATAATGTTAACAAAAATGATGATGAAACTGTTTGAAATATTGTCAAAGTATAGCAAAAGGGTAGTCTTTTTAATCTCTAAATTAATTTTGTGTTAATCCCGAGATTACAGGCAACAGAGAGTTTTCACACCCCCCCCCCACATAGGATGTTAAAACATTGCAGGTCACATTCCTAGAAGGTTTTGATACCCATTCATTATTCCTTGTGTTACATTTTGTTGATGATTTTCCTGAGGGCACAGACACAAGGCCAGACTGGGATCAAACCTATGTTTTTCTGATATCTAGATTTGGGCACTGTTGCATTGACATTGAGCCACTGTGCTCTCTTTAATAGAGACATTGGGTTGACCTTGGTTACCTCAAATGTTACCCCTATTGGAAGTGTTTCTGTTTTTCAATTTGAATGAAACCTCTTGTTGTCTTAATCACACATAAAGTGTCTGTTTTAATTATTTATTAGCCTTATAAATTCTATACAATTCAACTACATGTAGTTTTCCTTTATGTAGGGTCCTCCAAAAACTATAGGGGGCCATTTAGATTTCATTATCTGACTGCTGGATCATTATTGATGTAGCACTTGAGTATTCCTCTACTTTACTTGAATACTAGTTCATAGCAGGTTTGTTATGAGTCACTACTACATGTAGTTACAAACTGGTTTGTTATGAGTCACTACTACATGCAGTTACACACTAAAGGCCTGTTTACATTGTCAATGATATAGCAAAGATATAGCTTTGGTTTTTATAAAGTTAATCATTTTGTATACTCACTATATAATAAAAACCTTCCCCAATCCATATGGTTTTAGATTAACATTTTCCAAATCAAATACTCATTTTCTACAATTTTTATTCCCTACTGACACACAATCCTCAGCCATACAGTTTTACTGTAAAACAAAAACCTTTTTCTCATAAAAATTCACAAGCATAGGGTTTGATTTATATACATTCAGTTCCCTAGAAATGGAGCATTATTCCATGAAATTGACATTCATTTTATCAATTGCCTCGAAGTGGTGCCTGATTCCAGGGAATTTGACATCCAGATTTCATTCAATATTCCAGGACTTCTTGATCAAGATGAATGGCTGATATGTGAAAGTTTGAAGTCCTGAGAATTTCAAAATTTGACAGCAGTGGACCAAGTTGTGTCAACTTATGACAGAAACACTTAAAAATCTATCTGTCTTTTCTCTGCTAATACTTAAAAAAAATACTCATATTATTGGAAAAGATCTTAAAACAGGATAACGTTGTAGTTTTTTTCTTTACAAAAAGTTCTCGTGAAAACAAAGAAAAATCTTTGTAACCAGAAAATAACCTAGAGAAAAAGACACAGAAAGTTCTGATAAAAATTCAATAGATCTTTGCAACCGTATATTGACCTATTTTTTTAAAGTTCTCATGAAAATAAGAACAAAAACATGGTATTTTTTAACTTTTTCAAAAAAGCTATAACATTCTCTTGTCTTTTGATATAACAAACTGTGCCTCATATCAATGTGAAAATCTCTTGATTCAGGAAGTCATTAAAAATAAAAAAATAAATATAGTATAATGTGATAATTTCTGCTCAATTGTTTCCTCTTCTTTTTAGTATATATATATATCAATCATAACCTAGTCATTTTGACTTCTGTTAAAACCAAACAAGGAAATTCCAATTATGATATCTTTACAAATCAACCACTTATACAAGCTTGATAGAGTAAAAAAATTGTGATAGGCTGGCTAATGTCGGAGTTATAGCTGTGTCCTAATTATCGCCAAGATAACTTTTCACCTTGCAGCTATGATAAACATCTTTATCTTTTCCCCCAGATAATTAGCTGTAGTATGTTCACAAGAAGTTAATGACCTCTAAAAAGAATATGGGTATTTCATTATTTTTAATGGCGTCTTTTAATAGCTAGATCAATTTCACTTTGCGCCATCTTAAGAACCATTACTCTGTCATTTTCAACATAAAACTTTTTGAAATATTGAGGATTTCGTTCATCCTTGAGTGAGTTGATATCTTATCATACTCTAGTGGGTTTCTTTGTACCGTTGATAGAGCAGATATTACATGAATGATAGGCTCTTTGATCAAAGCATGAATGTTTTGTTGCAATAAACATTTCATGCAAGAGTATCAACCTTGATAAAAGAGGCCTGGATTATATTTTTTATTGCAAATTATATTGCCTTACGGGATTCCATATTTCAGAATTAGTTGAGACAATATCTACATCTTGAAGTGAAAGGGCATGGTCAATCAATCACTCATTAGCATATGAACCGTAGTTAGTCCACAACATCATCTAGTGGACTAGGTCATCTAGGCCAGATTGACGAAGATAACAGTTGTTATTGAAAGCAATCCCAAGGTCGTAGGTTCGAATCCCACATAAGGTCGACAGATTTTTTCTGTCGATTGCAATATAGGTTAATACCCTGATGATAAATTTGTTAAATTTGAAATATTGCATTCAGGATTTATTTGTTTATTGAAAGCTCTCAGTAAGAATAAAATATTGAAACCAGACGAAAGTTTTTAAAATACTATGATTAACTTTAAAGTTCATAAAATGAGGAAAAAGCAGGAATAGGTTGTCACTTACCTTCTGAGATATGCCAATACTAAGACAAGCATTACAACTCCTATAGCCACACCTATTGCCACGCCCAGTGCTACCACTATCAGGAGTCCTGCAATGATAGATTTTAAAACAAATCAATATGGCACCAAGGTGATATATTAAAAAAACAATTCTTTCAGGTTGGTTGGTTTCTTGAATTGGATTACATTTTCCTGCATTTATTCCACAACTAAGAATAATTACAATACTGACAACGTCTTGCTTAATGCCTATAAGCCTCTAAATATTATGATTTCTTTTTTTTTTTAGAGCTTTAAAATATTATCCCAAATTGGATGAGGTAGATCAACACACTCGTCTCTATTCATGGTGGGAGATCAAGATTTATCAAGATTGCTCTGTCTTTTTTTTATCTGACTCATATCAAATTTAAAAACTATTTTTTATTACAACTGTATTTTGATTTAAAAAAAATAAATCATATAACATTCAGACTTGAATAAGCCTATACATATTTCCATACATATATCAACCAGGACAAAATCTTGGTAGTGTTTGTTACGTTTCTTAGTTGTTGAATAAATGAAGAAAAACAATCTACCATGAGTACTAATTCACACATATAAGGAATATAGATGTCTACATTTAAGGGCAACCGATTAGGGTCAATTTCTGCACTCTGGTTTTGTGACTTAGTCCAAGAACTGACAGTAACCATTCAAAAGAACAGAAATGACAGCAAGATGAGTCTGCTATTTCAATGCCTGTACCTGAAGGTTTCCTTTTCTTAAATTGTTAGGTACTCATTGAATAATTAAAACATATTATTAGATCTGTAGCCTTGGATATGGATGAACTGATAACCACATAAATATTAGATCAGTTTAACTACACACAGTTTAGAATTTCAGCAGTCTATTCAGAGATCAAAAGAAGTCTATGACACTTTCAGTGCCTTGAATATGAAATGCTTCTATAAAAAAAAATAACTCATCAGAATATGTATAGTGCTATTACTTTTCATTGTGATGTACTGATATAGTATTTACAAGTTAAAATACTCACGTATTTAACCTTATAAATGTATGATGTATTTATTTTCTGTCAGTAATTTTCCTTCTTTGTACTATTTATATACTTAATGTGTTTCTTTTGGTATACAATCCATCCCCCATTACCTATTTGCATCAGAGGAAATTTACTAAAAGTCTGACAACAAAAATATGCCTGAATATCATTACAAAGGCGGATCCACAGTTTTATTCAAGGGGCTGAGGGCATATTTATAATATGCTGACAATATCTGTTCCCAGTTATTTAGCATAAACTTAACATTACTCCATAATAATAATATTATATTTTCTGTGAATAACGCTTACAAATGGAACATTATAAATTGAACAGAAAAAGTGAACTTAACTAGCTGAGTGTCCTAATAAAGGTGCGCTGAAAGGGGCAGGATATACCTATGCCACCCCTGGATCCTATATATACATTTTATCATATTATTTAAAATTTATAGATTAATATTCAACAAATAAGTTTAAAAGGTGCATACATTCAGCCTTTATAGCAGAAGTGTGAGTCGACCATTCATGAACAGGAGCGTTACATCCTGTATCTCCGACAAAAACTCATGGTTCATTTTACAACATCATCATTAATGTGATACTTCAAGATTGTTAAATCTAATCAATAAGTCAGGTGGAATGAAAAGGAATTACATTAAGAGGGAGATTCCCATGGGTGACATGGATACACATCATACGAAACTTTGACATAAATCAGATCAAAATTGAAGATACAAAGGGGGAGGGGGGGGTGATGGTAACTGAAATATCTTTTTGTTTTAAGGATACACATACACAAAGGGTCTTCTGTTTAGAGGATGAGAATGAGAATGAGAGGTTGTTGTTTTTGTGGCTAAACATTAAAAGGGAGGTAGAATGCATGGTTTGTATCATATAATGTCAAAAAAAGAAAAACACAAAAAAATGGGAGAGTCAGGAGTAGGATGCAATTTATGAGGAAGTGTGACAAAATAGTGGTGACTTCAATATCTATCGTTAGTATACATAACAGAAAAGTGTGGCATTACTTTTAACCTCAAAACAAGTCTCTAGGAGGCACGTACCATTTGTTATAATTTACAATCAGTTGAGTTCCTGAGAAGAGCTAGGATGCAAAAATATTCTCATAATCTAGACATATTTACAGGGCTCGATTTACTTGAGGGACAGAGGGACCATTTCTACCCCATTATAAAGTATAGGGTGGGACCCTTAGAAATGTTGAGATTTTAGCCATTTTCTTAATAAACACGTTTGTGGGTCCCTCTGAGAAAAAAAAGTAAATCGACCCCTGTATTTAAGTAAAAATGCCCATCTTGTCCTTAAGATATCCACAAGGATATGACGTGTCTTTCTTTCTTTTTTTTAACTTTGATCATATTTTTTTTTTATAGTTGTGGGATCTTATTACACAAAGTATATTGAAGTTTATGAATTTTGTGGACTTACCGTAAGGAAAAGATGTCACATTTTGGAACATTTGAGAAATCGTCCAATCAACTTCTTCATTTTCTGTAAAGATAGTCATTACAAGATGTGATAAGGAAGGGAGAATTTAGTCAATACATCAAGGATTACAATCTTGAGATGTAAATTGGAGAAGCTTTTTTGGACGTAATTGAGTTTGTTTCTAATGAAGAAGGATAGATTTTCAGAAATCTGAATCATATGGCAGTGACATTTGACATAGGATGCTGAACGAGTGTTTGTTTTTCATTCCATTTGATGATAAAAAGTGAAAGTTGATCGAAAGCTTGTTTCTCCCAATTCACACCCTGTTTCATTTCATAACTAGTTTTTGTTTGAGGGTTAGAAATGACATTTTCAAATAAAGTGATTTTATGTAAAACTCAAATGAGCAAACAGATTGTATTACTGTATTCATACTTGCTTAAGTAATTAAGGGGGTAGGCGTGATTCACAAAACTTGATAACCATGTTTTTTCTTTCCTTTTTTGCTTTATTAAAGGGTTACTGTTTTCAAGGAACATTGAGTAGTTTACATTACAGAACTTAAATGATAATGCATATTAAACATTGCTCATAGAACATTTTATAAAAATATACTCTTAGTTTTTAGTAAGGCTTTGATGCGTTTTCCTCACATAAAATAATACTCCCTGAATTATCATTAGTACATATATGTTTTTCTGGTCATGGTAAAACGCAAGTAAAATCTAAATTGTAAGCCATTGATAAAAAGATTAAGAATTTTTATTTGAATAAAAAGATTGTTGTAAGAGTTTCTATGATGTAACATTACACCTGACATGAAATAGTTCACATACAAAGGACTTCAAATACATAACAGAACTCAACATATTCCATAACATAAAATTTAAAGTATGAATCATTTCTGTTTTATCCTTGCTTCTATTATTCATTTTATAAAATGTGTGGCTCTTTTTTAAACTTGTGTTTTTATTCCTGCAGACTGAAAATAATCCTGTTTTTGTTTAGGCTAAAAATTAAACATGTATGGGGATAAAGGCATTTTTGTTGTATGATGAAGTTCAAAGAGTATCATAAGACTTGATGTGGTTGATTTACCCATTGTTACTGTTGGAGATATAAAACTAAAATGTTTTAGTTTATGTTTTTGCACCTTTCAGAAATATGATCAGACAGTAAATAGCATTTCCAAATGAACAATGTTGTACTGAAACTTTTTCAAGTCAAAAGATACAAACACAAGATTTATCTTTCACTAGCAAAAAGTAGTTGCAAAGGATTCAAATGTCCATTCATATTTCACAGACATGTTAGGATGGGTTCTAGTGCTCTATAGAAAATAAAATGATTATTCAAAGATTAATATATATATATTCATAGTTACCATTTAGTTTACCTGGAACTCCAAGCAAATCAGAACAGTTTCCAACATGGCCGACCCATTCTGTGCCTTTACAAGTCAGGTACCAGGCTTCCTCTGTTGCGTTGCACTGTATAATTGCATGTATTCCATCAGTACGGAGCCAGGCATTCTTAGAAGGCTCAATTGGAGGACATCCTATGGCTGAAATGAAAAAAAAAAAACAGAGAAAAATTAATTGAAATAGACGTCTAAGTTATAAGTAGTTTTTTTTCCAGGAAAGAAGTAGATAATGGGCAATAATTATGATTAAAAGTGAAAATTATAACTATGCCAGGATTAAAAGTGGACTGGGCCAATAGTGGATAATGTTTAAAGGCGTGAAAAGATGGGTTTTATCTACAAGTTATCTATTTTACATGATCTATATTATTAAATTGAATCAAAACCATCATCTGGTAATAAAAGTTGCTGTATTGAGTGCTAGTTGAAAACCTCTACAGTACTTTTAGTTGACAAAAACCGTGTGTAATCATGTAATTGTTTTTTTAAATCCTGATTTATGGGCCATTAGGCATTGAAACATGATTAGCGATATGGAAAGCCTTGTCAAAATCTCACTTGTAGTGATCTGTAAGAGGAATGGTTCACAGGTTGAATGACCAAATTAAGTGTTCTACTATCATTATTTCCTTTAAGGGCTCGAAACAGTTTAGCGTTATTGAGTTTGCAGCCCTAAAGCATTGAAGAAATCTTATCCAAATGATATATTTTCAGAACCACAACTTTTTTTTGAGCAATTATCTGAAGAAAAATCGAAATATATTAATTTTTCCCTAAAAAAATCCAAAAAAACCCAAAAATCACAAATTTCTCACAAAAATTGAATCAACTCCTTCAATCTTAAGGTGCTGAAACCAAAAATATAGACTTTATCTGGTCATACATGTGTATTGAAAGTAGCAAATGAGCTCCAAACTTAAGTGTTGGTAACAGAGTTGAACCTGTTTCGCCCCCTTAAGCTCTATACATGACCAATTATTTGTAAACTTTAAGCAAGGACCAGCCTGTACCATTTGTTTTTATATCAAATCAATCATTCTATTCTTGTAATCTAGATTAATTAACACACCAAGCACATCAATGTCAGATGCATGTTCTGTAATTCCCATTTGATATTCCCAGTAATGAGGAACAAGATAAATGGAGAAATGTACATGCAGAACACTTCATTTATTTCATGCTTAGTGTCTTACATGAGTAATAATTCAGGAGACCAATTAGATTTTTTTGTCAGTTGAAGTGCATGGTATGTTTATTGGCTACATTTTGAATTATTTAGGGGGATTCACAATACTTTATAATGGGATAAAACCTTTGGTCCCCCTGGACCCCTAGTTGTTCACACCCTGATAATATTTATGTGGGCAATTGCAAGGTATGGTAGAAAGAACCAGAAGATGCAGTAGACCCTCCACTAGATGGAGCAAAGCCATAAAAGCCTGTACTTGCACGCCATTGCTATCAGCTCAAATGTACCTTTAGACCAAGACATTTGGCAAGTGTTCATGAACACAGCAGCAAAATTTGACACATTTCAAACTCACACCTTTGAAAGGTTTTATAATTGAATTATACTCTAGATGAGCCTGGTTGATAGTCAACCGTGTATCAAAAATACCAAGACTACAGTCCACTAGTCCAAATAAAAACAGGGTACATTACATTAGGGTATATTTAAAAAGTATAATGTCTTTTCATGGGCTGGACCAGTGGAATGGAACAAATTGAGTAGCAATTAATACAAAGAGGACTGCAAGCTTAATACGTTTTAAAAATCCATGTATTGAGAATAACCTTTAATACAAGTAAAGCTCCTCTGATCATTTTCATTTTTATTTCCTATTGAACATCAGCATCTCATTAAAAACCTTTGATATTGTAATAAACCATATTTTGAATATTACATGACCTACTTTTTCTTATGAAGTAAACAATTTTAGCACTGGATCAGATTTTCAATGGCTTTCATCTTGTTAATTATCCATTCACTGAATCCTCAAAAATTCACTGGATGTTTAAAAACGTCAAATACTTTATTTTCTAATGGAAAACAGCCACGCATATGGGTCAGCATATCATAATGCTATAATGAATGAGCATTTAAGAAATCAAACAAGCCCACAGAGGCTATACTTATCTGTTCCATGTCAATAACATGTCAATGGAAAAAATATCATTTAAATCCTGGCGGATGTCATTGATGGATGAAGAAGCATGTGATAAACCAATAACTCAACAGAGAATAAAATCAAATTTGAAATGTAAATGGGTTTGCATTTCCTTTTTTCATTGAAAAGCAGATAACTAGCTCCTATGAAAGGCTTGAAATGTATCATTTTATTAAAATAAACATTGATGGATAGTGGCTTTCAAAGCAATACAATTATCAACAATGTTTACTTGATAAGCACTGCATGATTCCTCATCAAAATTGGCAGGTGAATGATTTTAAATAGTCAATTTCATTTGGTTTCAGTGTTTTCTATAGTAATTCTATTCTATCAAAACCATGCAATTCTGCAGTTGTGTCAAAAAGGTCATAGATTACTACTTTTAAAATATCCAGACTGTTTAAAAAGAGAATAGATTGCAATTTGATTTTTTTTTTAAATCTTTCTGATTCACAGAAAAAAACTTCTTTGGGTTCTTTGTACAAGCATTCTTGTGATGGCACTGCTTTACATTTTAAATTTCCTAATTGTAATTATAATTTGATTACTGAGCTCTATTGTCAACTATTTCAGGAGATTGTCAAATGGATACAGATAACTTAAAACCTCTCTTAACCAGTATCCTCATTGTATTTCTTAGCTTCATTCTACAGTTTTTCCTATGATTGCTAGTGTTTGAACTGACTTCAGTGTATTCATACCAAACTGTCGTCATAAAAAAACCAAGATGGCTGTCATATTTTGCATATTGTTCTTCTAGAGCAAAAGTTGCCTAACTACACTTTTTTTTTTTTTTTTATGGAAAAATATGTGCAGTCTCGTTCTGTTTTCTCAAGACCACTTTCCTATGTTGTTTGACAAAGTTTTTCTTGATTAATATCTCAATATCTTCCAAAATGTAGTTAGGCAACTTTTGCTCTAGACGAACAATATAGAACTTTCTGAAATTCAAAATATACTGTCAGATACTGTAACAGTATGTTGAAAACTCACCAATTCTATCACTATTTAAAATACTGGGCTGAATTCAGGATGACATAGAAAAAATGAAGTAAAGAAAGCCTTCCATTAGCTTAGAAACAACTGTCATATGGAATCTTCTTCAAATTGGAGATTTGGACAAAAAAGGCTTCTTGGAATTCTGGTATCTCAGAAAGGGAGAGAAAGGGAAATGAAGATGAGGCTATCCAACCTTTGACCTAAATGTAAAGCATGCACAAATGAGTCAGAATGACCTCTCACCTCTTGTCAGAGAAAGGTTTTTACAGGGATAATATGATAATATTGCATAGGAAATTGGGTAAAAGGAGAATGAAGTAAATATTCTATTAGCAATTCATGACTGAATCACTGATAATTGAGTAGTTGATAAACCCACATCACACAAGCCAAAGAAATTCAAGGTAAACAAAGTTCGGCAAAATCTTAAGCCAATACCCCTAATACCCCAAATGATGGTGGGTGTTAGATAGAACAGGGCATTGAAATTCGTTGTATTATTATTCATCCCTACTTCTTTTTAGGAACGCAATTTTGGGAGCAACTTTTTAACATTTTGTCATATCTACTGTCCTCAAAATTGCATATTTCGCTTGGCAGAACAAGCTAAAAAAAACTTTAAACATTTGGCAATTTTGTCTGAAATACCACTATTGCCCTGCAACAATACAGAATGAACAGTGATTCATCTATACTAAAAATCACTGCCATTTCCCATGTTTTGGTAACCAATCAGCTGTCACTACAACATTTCATCAAGAAATGTCTGGTTTTTTTTTAACTGTGTAAGGTGTTGGACATTTCTGTTATTGGACTGAACAAGAAGTTTCATTTGTTATCTTGAAAGCAATTCAATGTTACCATAAAAGCGTCTGTCATGTTTTCTAAGATGAAGCTGTTAAGCTTCTGTGTAACAATACATGAAAACTAGACTATCTGGTCAGTGGAACCTTGCATGGTAAAGAACCTTGGGGATAATACAAGAAAAGTAGAATATTTCGAAAGTGGAACCTTTTGTTTTAATGAACTGGGAATGATTAATACAGTAAAACATCATTCAATTGTTGGGATAGTTTTTGCAATCATGAAATAAATCATAAAGATATACTTACCCTCATATTTCAAAATGAAGTATTTTTGATCAGTTGAAGTTCCTATCATTGGGTTGATTTGGATTTCAATATGATTTCCTACAGAAATATAAACATGTTTTTCTCTTTCATGCACACCACATACAGTTCTGTTAATAATTCCTTTTGTTTTTGTTCTCTCAAAAATGGTAGCATATTCAAAACAGCCAAGTCTTTGGGTGCCTTCTTGGCTAGGGCTGTAAGGCATATTAATCCGATTGGAAAAGTCCACTAGGGTTAGGTTAATCTTTTGATGTGGCGCCACACTGATCTTCCATGGACAGTTCCTTCCCCCTAATCCTGATTCGATGGTGCCAACACTGGGTATAATCCCTGATACAGCTGTAAAGGTGGTGTAATTCCCTGGTTTTCTACATGTCACATATGGAGGAACTTTGCTTACTGCAGAGAAAATAAAAGAAAGAAATATGCAATGAGAACAATCTTTAGATCTATTTCTAAACATAAATCCAGAGCTTTTTTGCAAAAGTAAGCAAATTTTAACCAGGAAAAAATGGACTGTTTACTCATAAATCAGCTGTTGTAGATTAAGTAATTTAAATCCATTTTTTAAGGCATTATAAGGCATTACAAGGCCAATATTTAATACTTATTTGACTGAGGCCATTTGACATACAAAAGCAAAATTTTGAAGAAGAAAAAAATAACAATCTCTAAAAAATGGGTCAGTTGCATTCATCAACCTACTTATCATTTTGGAATGACCTTAGGCAGGAGTTTTATAATTTTTCGTTTTTCAAACATTGCCGCCCCTCTGAAGAGCCAAAATAGAAAATAAAAATA
>JAVSBT010000572.1:0-19873 GCA_033118115.1 Pharyngocirrus eroticus
AATAACAGAGTGCGATGGAGGAGTCTTGTTGCTGGCCTATGCTCTGGAGAGAGCTAAGGGCATAAGTAAGTAAGTAATCCTCTGGTCTACACAAATATGAAAATATAACTACCCATATGTAGCCAAAAAAAAAGACAGGATTTCCGCCTTAAAATATGAGAGATAAGCCATCATAATTATATTTAAATCTAGATTCAGTGCCAATTGGATCTTCATAATATATGTAATTTACCTTTAAAAAATCAAATATGTCTTGACAGTGAATTTTCCAACAGTTTTCTATAAATAAATCATAATCGAGAGCTCTCATTTCATTTACATGTATTATTTTATTTATGATGAATTACATTTCGTTTGGAAAGGTTTTTGAACTTTTTTAAAAAATATCCCCATTTTTACACAGAAAAACATTTTTCATTTCAGACTGTTGCAAAAAGTAAAGTATGGTGTCAAAAGGCACAGGTGGCGCCATTGTCAGTATTTCAAGCCAGACAGCTGTAGCAGGTATTACAGAAAGAGCAGCTTATTCTGCAGGAAAGACTGGTGTGGATGCACTTACAAGAAAGAGTAATGGCATTAGAACTTGGTCCACACAAGGTGATGTTTAAATGAAATTAAAGAAAGTCAATTTTTACTTTATTAATTTGAATCTCCTTGTTTTTTATTTATCATTACAAATGTTGCCATTTACTTTTTGAAGGCACAGTAGCATTCTGTTGTCATTGCCAGAAAGATGCTTACTTATAAATAAAGAATTGTTCATATTTTTATTTTATTCTTCTTGTTTTTTAGATCCGTGTGAATACAGAGCAGCCCACAGTTGTTATGGCTGAGTTAGGTATGAAAGCTTGGGAAAATCCTGAAAAAAAGGCAAGACATGATAAAAAACATCCCGTAGGAAGATTGGCAGGTAATTGTTTATTGCATTCTCCTGTGGTGTTGTTTTCTTGTGTATAAAATTGATTAAAAATTATTGCGTCCATTTCTGTTCTGCAAGACTGGTTTTCGGAAATCGACAATCATGAAATCATAATTAATTTTGCATATAACTATACCAGTCTTTGTCATTTGTTTCCAGAGGTCAGTGATGTTGTGGGTGCTATTTTATATCTCCTCAGTGACCAAGCCAGTATGATAAATGGTGTACATTTGCCAATTTTCCTTAGAGCAATGTTATATTTCACTTTAATGGAAGAACATTTTACTCAAGGAGTAATGTATACATATCAGAAAAAAGTAAATTTTATAAATATATTTCTTAACCTACAAGTAACTTTTCAATCGATTTATTGAGATTATCAAATTTTGACAACTTTATCATAAATATGCGATGTAATTAAATCTAGTCTCATTTACTGTGCTGACTATACATATGTATCTCCTTAGATTATTAAAATCACATTTAATTTTGCATTTATACACCTGTATAATTATTATGCGTTTTAACTAATATAAGTATATAATTTATAGCATATTAATAGATATACTTCTATAATAAAAATGAACTAGAACAATTTTATTGAAACATATTAGTGTAGAAATGTGTAACTGTATCATGGGTACTTACTTACTACATGTACTTTTATAGAAAATAAAAGAAGGAAATTATGACACTAGAATGCCATTCTAAATCTGCACACTTAGGAAAACCTAAGTGTATTTAACATTGTTTAATCATGGAGAAAAGGCAGCTTTGAAAAAATACTAAATTGCCTTGGCCAACCTAAACAAAATTGATTGTCTATTTTCCAATAGACCTGATTCTCAGTTTACATGGAAATAGCATAATAATAATAATTTTGCATATTCGCGTCAGAACAGTCATACATAGTATATAACTGTACTTTCGCATATGCGCTTTCTAGGACAATAATGACCATGAAAGCTTACAGCATGCGTGTCTGATATTCAAAACTCAGAAAATATTCAAAGATCATGGATGTGTGATATGAAATTGTTTGTTATGATTCTTTGTTCCTTTTAGTATTGTAATTAGAGAAAACTTTAAAAAACTTATCACAGTCAATAATATTATGGTTAAAATGGTTTGATCATTTTTTTTCAATGTATCAGTTGGAGGCATGAAATGACAATGGATTTATTTCAAATTATCCAACAAATTTCATATGGTATGAATTATTTAAGGGTGTCAATCATGGTTGTTAAGTGGTTCATATTGTGATTGTTGAATTGTTTCTTTTTATTTTTTAGTATAAATAAAGAGAAAAAAAATCTTTGCACACTGTAAAACCAAAATGAAGTACATATGCCTAGTTGCAGAACAATAAAGACAAGTTAACATGTTCAATAACATTAACAGCACAAAGCAAAGCCTTTTTTAAAAATATATTTTGCCTGAGGATATAAACATGTTTATTCAATGTAAACAATTCTTCGGTTAAAGGTAATAATGTTCTTGATTTATAGCTGTATCTTGAGTCTATATTTCTTTTTGATTATGCAGAAAATGGGTTTATAAAATCCATGCCATGATGAGATTGATTTGCTTAGTTCGTGTGGAGGTCCTTTATATATACAGAGGATTTCTTATATGAATAAATGTTGACGAGACTTTATTCAAAGAGGATTACATCGGGTATTATAATGAATATAGTCTTGTTTGATAAAGAATATTGACTTGTTGAAGGTGTATACCTGGGGACAAACAAATGGCTGTAAACAGGAATGAGATTTTTAATCTGATTGTTATTGGTGAAGTGACTGCATGATATCAACATTTGAAGCCAAAATGATTTCAAAACTTGAACTATGGAGAAATAAGTTAGGATTCAATGCAAGGAATTCTATAGATTGTATGGTCAGCCACAATTATCTAAGCAATAATAGGAAACCATGGCAAGTGAAAATCAACCAGGAATCATGAATTGGTAAGAAAATAAAGAAATTTAATTAAAAACGTAAAGTTATTGTCTTAACACAAGAGAAAGGCTAGTGAAATATCTCATATATTTTTGAAAAGAAAAAAAAAATTAGCAGAGCGTAGTTTCGATCTACGGACCTCTGGGTTATGGGCCCAGCACGCTTCCACTGCGCCACTCTGCTCCTGGTATACACAAGGTAACAATGTAAACTATATTTTAGAGCTGCTATTTTTCGCACGCTTTTTCCGCATGGAAGGAAGGGCACAGGTCACTTTTGCACTCTCAACTTTGCCTCTAGAACTGCATCATTTTTAAACAATCATTGTTTTCTGTTAATAGGGATGAACGGAAAAATGATATTATTTCCAATACACTTGCATATCGGCTAACCGTCATTTTTACTCCAATCAAAAGCTATAGGGTTCTACCTCGTGTCCCTATAGCTAAGGCTATGCAGTCACGCTTCGGTTAGTTTCCCTGACCGTTTGGATCGAGTCTCTTTCATTGAAAGTTTCAAGCAGCTGTAGGGTTAGAGTTAGTGTCAGGGGTAAACCCTAAGATAACCCTATAGTTGCGATATTGCCTGGGCACCCAATTTAATCACCATTTACTGAAGCTGCTTCAATGGGAAAGAGACTAGACCGGAAAAAAACCTAAAGTTAGCAGCTAACAATTGAACTGCTTTTTGCTTAAATTTATATTTTTATGAATCGTGTACACATATGATTGACACAGATTTTATTAATGTAAATCGGACTACATTTTTTTAACCTTCTAACTTCCAAAATAATAACAGTGATTTGCCTTACATAAACCCGTTGCAATGAAACTGTACTGTTAAAATGTGGCTCTTTTTTTTTTTTTAGCTAAATGTTTGAGTTCTATATATACTAGCAACTTAGCAACAGACGGTTGATCAATGGGTTCCTTCTAGAAAGCTTTGATTGCCTTTATTTGTGCTCTACCACACCATAACAAAATGGATTGAAATTATGAAGTGTAAGGAGGTCTAGGTTTTCATATATTTGATGTCTGAAGGTCTTCTTTTTATAGTGTCCACATTGATTTTATTCACATTTAAATCACCATGCTTTTATACATTGCACACCTAAGAAATATTCTATAGTTGACAAGGAATAATATTTACACGATTATATGAACTATGCCTAATAATAATTCGAGAACAACATTACATATCATTGGTGAGTGTACAGCGATCAGACGTGGTTTTTTTTAAAGTGAAGAAATCAGCAGATATATCAAGAGGTAACTATGCATAATTATGTGAATTTAATATTATAATATACACGTAACTATAAATTATGGGTTCATTATATAAATAAAAATGTTGATATCATATTTGTTACAAACATCTATAAACACGTACGTACATTACGTATTTACGTCTCAATACAGTCAAGGGTTAGATCATAAAAAAAGTTCATAGAAAAATATTTTGGAATGGCGTTGTTGAGAAAAGTTTGTTCCAAATATTCAGTTTCGTTTCTAAAGCCAGCTGTGAACAGTACGGGGGGTTTATAGTGGATTATCCATTGTACAAATCTCAAGATTTAAAAATATAATTTCCTAATTTTCAGAAACACTCGTCTTATAAACATATTTAGGATTATTCTTTAGAATTTGAAAGCCGATTGATACTCATGTTTTTATATGTGTAGTATGGATAGAACATGTATAAAAATACTGCAAAGCTCAATATATTTAGCTTGATGCATTTACAAACTTAAATTGGCACCTTTCAAGAGCGTGAGCATGAGCATGTAGGCAGTCTACCCTGTAGTAGGAAAAAATGCATGGGAATACAATACGTAGGTGCTAGAAGTAATTTTTTACGGCAGGGAAGATTTGCATTCGGATTCTAAAGGAATCGTTTTTCAATTTATTAATCACCTTTTATATCAAATCAAACAATTGCTAGGTACTTATATTATGTTTATTTGGATTTTTTTTTTAAAGTTTTATTTCATATGAAAAGAATTTTGTTAACAGCTATAAATATGTTGGCATCATGTCAGTTGTACCCTATATCTGACTCAACGGGTTGCCTTTTCGAAATGGAGAATTCGGAGTTCAATAAACTCCATTTTGATTGCCTTGAAAAAAAAAGGTAGACACGTTTAGGAGCCAATATAGGATGAATCGAGTATTTATTTCGCCTTGCAATCGGTCTATGTATAAGCTCTGAATTGAAATTGATTAAACTATCGGCATGATTCAATATACAGCTTTATAAGAAATTTGGCATGAATGAAAGCAATCAATTATTATCAAAAGGCATTCCCTTTAGTCATTATATTTTAAACTTTGCAAAGAATTATCGTTGTTGTTATGATTATTATTATTATTACTGCTACTATTATCATCACTAGTCTCATCTTAAATTATTAAGAAAAAATTATTCAACTTTGGAACATAGTTTTTTAGGATAATTTCTTACCTCATACAACGTTTCTGCCTTCACTAAAGGCCTTAATCACGTGTATGATCATTATTGCCTACATCATTTATGGATCTTAGAACCGGTTACATATTTATAATCATTATTGATATTGTTATTTTAATTATTATTAACATTAATTGTACTATTATTGTTATCGATTTTTTTATCATATTTATTATTATTATTATTTTCATTATTGATATTATTATTTCTATTATTAAGTCTTATTATTACATTATTGTTATTATTATTAATATAATTGTTATTATTATTATAATTATTATTATCATCATCAAGTATAACTGATTTCATAAAATGGACGTACTTTATAATTATAGGCTATGTACACGAGATAAATCCCATGATGAATATGATTGATAGTGGTACCTGTTTAAAGGCTCTTTAATACTTAAAAGTGGAGGGTGGAGAGGTGCATACCTTTTCATTTCTGCATGCATGGTAACGGTGCTTTGTGGATTGGATTATTATAAAATATAGTCTTTCGTTTTATGGGGTATCATGCATGAACACCTGATCAATTCGTATTTCAGAAGTTACAGCTGTGTTGTGCACTCGGATCTTATTTTCACCGTACATGATAATGACGTGACGTAAAAAGTGAACAAAAGATAACATGTTTATTACGTACTCAATTATTACGCATGGTTGAAAGCACACAATAAGAACAACAAGAGAACTGTTGCTTGGGAGCTCTGGAGCTTTCAGCCTTTGTCTCAGAATAATTGCTTTTTTTAAGTCAATAAATTCAGAATTTTTCTTAACAGTTTAGACTAAGTATCTAAATATTATTAAATTCTTCGTAAAAAGTAATAGGATGACACAAGATACATGACAAAGCAAAGCATAATTTGAAGGGTAAATCATGGTTACAGTATTATTAAAGATTGTAAACAAGTTAAAACCACAACAAATTATGAGCAGGTCTAAACATCAGCATGTACAGGACTACATGTATATGAACATAAATACATGAACTGACATTTGAGGTTTTAACAGGGTTATCTATACTTATCATATGAGTGTAGGAAAGCAGGTTTAATACATATTGTGAAAACATATAAAAAAGTAAAAATATCAAAAGTACACAAAAATATTCACCACATATGAGTACCATCATCAGGGTACAGTCTGGATTTGTTGTGGCGAGGGGGGGGGGGGGGACATTGCATGTTTACTTAGAAATTATGGTTTTGGTAAAAAAATCCTTAAATTTACACAAAAGTTTATAATTCGGATAAAACAAAACTATCTGCCCCCCCCCTGCATGTACTCCTACTAAATATCACCCTCCCTGTACAGATAGTTGGCCAGCGTTGCAATACAAGTTACACATGTTTTACTAACTATCTGCCTTTGCTTTTCATTGCAGTAATACAACAGATCATGTGCAACCAAGCCCAGTGACAGAAGAAACAAGTCACTTGAGTTTGAAGTCTTTAATAGGAGAAGGTCCTCCTTCAACTCCTGCTGATAGAACAATCTCTTTCGACTTTGATAAGCTTAAATCAAGTATTGAAAATTCCATCATGTTGGACAAGCAGAAATCTGAGAAAAAATTTACATCACAAGAACTTCTTTTGAGGAGTAATCCAGGATTATTAAAGGTGGACAGGGACTTTACCAATCCCCGGGAGTGGTACAACACTGCAGCCGCTAAAAATCTTTTTGAGTCCTTCCTTGAAAAGTATAATGAAAATGTAATCACAGGAAGGCCACTTCTTCATGACAAAGAAAAAGAAAATATAACATTTTGTTTCAATCTTCCCGTCATAAAGACAAATGCCAATGATTCTGCGACTAAATTGGAAGATGGAACATCAGAACACAGCATGACTCTTCCAAAAATGTCATCTGTCAGTACTTCAATTACAAACATAGGGGCAGATCTAGATCTACAACAGACTTTGGGAAAGCATTCAAGTCAAATGTATCCTTCATCCCATGGATCTAAGGATAGATATGCTGCATACGGATCAAGTAGTGACACAAAGCTTGTAGAACTAGAAGACAAGTTTCCTGTGATTGTTGAAGCAAGTGAAGATTCAAAAAAGGCCTTACCTCCAGAAAAAGATGAAATAAATCTCCCTGGTATTCAGCATAGTGTGCCTAGGGATCTGAGAAATGACAAACACAAAGGATATTTACGTGCCCCTTTTCCAAGACCAATGCATAGTGCAGATGTTGAGAGAATACAGGAGCAATTTGGAAGGCACCAATCACAACCTTTGCTCCAAAGAAGGCCATCTTTATCCAAGTCACTTCCTGCCAAGCCATATTCAAGAAAAAGTAGTAGCTACATAAGACAAACAGCTGAGAAATTTAGTGAATTAAGATTACCAGTAAAAAGCAATGAAGTTGAAAAAGTAAAACACTTTAAAGATTACACGCTAAGGCAAAAGTCAAATTTACATTTGAAATTTGACCATTTAGATAATAGGAATTTCAATCATTACCCCAGCTACGTTGTGAAAAATGAAAATAATATGGCCAAAGAAACAAGTGAATTAAAAAAAAATAGTATGCAAAACACTAGAAACACAACTTTAAACATGAGACAAAGTTTTGAAAAGAAGCAAAAGGAAAACCATAATGAAATTAAAAAGGCTGGTACAGGAGAAAAAAACACAGGGGCCGATGAAGAAAGAAGAAAATCAAGCTATAAATTGAACACAGAAAACAGGTCTAATACTACAGAACACAGGGGGCCGAGTCAACAAGACAGAAGATCTGGTCGTGGAGACAAACATTCTAATATGGAAGAAAAGAGCCGGTTAGGCTTTGATGAAAAGTCAAGCATTGTTGAAAAACAGAGTGTGGAATCTGGGAATAAACAAGGGTCACTATTGGATGAAAATCTTGGAGTAACAGCACAACCTTGTACTCCAAGGTCAAAATATGATATGAGGTCAGATATGGATGTTGTCAAAAGGTCGAATGTGGAACACTCATCTAGTGGCCCCAAAAGATATAGCTCAGAAGGGCATTTTGTTTACAATAAACCTGGGAGTCAAATTGAAGACAATACTTCAAAAAGTGTTCCTAAAGCAGCTGTTGTTACATTGACTATTCTTAATGCCACTGCCCCAAAGACTCCCAAAAGCAAGGGGAAAAGCACTGCAAACAATGACACATTAACTGAAAGAGAACAAAACACCTTTTCAAGAATGAATACAACTCCAGATATGAAAATTGGTGCCTCTGCTTTGTCCCCACATCCCAGAAATGATGTAGACATTCTGAAAGAGAAATGTGATACGCTTTCTGAACAGTATCAAAAGTCAACTGTGTCTTTAATCAACACTGTCCTCCATGAAAAGCCAGTTATGGATAAATACAAAGTTTTAGAACCATTTGGGGAAGTTAAAAAGAAGAGACACACATCCCAAACAGACGTCAACATTACAGAGAAAGTTCCAATTTCAGGATACTTGCCCATGAACAGACAGCCCTCATACAGAATTGATCTCAAAGATTATTCCAATTTGACAGCTTCCATGAAAAGCAACAGTTCATCCCAAGAAAATTTAAGAAGTTTTAGGAATGAAAAGGAATTACAAAAGGTAATGATAGATGGGAAGTTGACCCCGGTAAAAGCTACTAACTATAGAACATATAGCTTTATGGGTGGAAGACCAAGGAAATATCAACTAAATTCCAATTATATCAGTCGCAAAGGGGGTCTAAGAGAAACACAGTCACTCTTTTCCTCAGATTTAGAATTTGAAACTGTAGAAATGAATGAAAAAGAAAGTAAGGCTGAGGAAGCCTTGGGTGAGACTGTAGAAATTAATGAAAAAGAAAGTATGGTTGAGGAAGCTTTAGGTGAAGCAAGTACTGTTGGCGATAGTTCTTCTGTAGCTCAGGATGCCATGGAAGAGTTACATGCAAGAGAAATGCGGCAAATTCAACAAACAAAAGGTACCTTGGAACAAGATGGACAAATAGAAAAGGGTACATTTGAACAAGGGGTAGCAGAAACGGTACAAACAGAATATGTGACCATGACACCAGAGATAGGAGAAACTGTACAAGCAGAAATTGGTGCCTTGGTAGCTGTGACGGCAGAGGAATCTGAATAAAAAGAAAAAGACACCTTGGAATAAGGGATAGAGCAAAATGAATACACAAAAGATGGCACTTTTGAAGAGGGAGTGAGGGACACTGTACTAGCAAAATATACTACCCAAGCAACAGGAATAGTGGGAATAGGAGAAAAAGAAAACCCCATCTTGGAATAAGGAAGGGTGCAAAGTAAACTAACAGAAAATGGTACCTTTAAATAAGGATAGGGACATAAATTTACAAGAAATGCAAAATTCAACAAACAAAAGGTACCTTGGAACAAGATGGACAAATAGAAAAGGGTACATTTGAACAAGGGGTAGCAGAAACGGTACAAACAGAATATGTGACCATGACACCAGAGATAGGAGAAACTGTACAAGCAGAAATTGGTGCCTTGGTAGCTGTGACGGCAGAGGAATCTGAATAAAAAGAAAAAGACACCTTGGAATAAGGGATAGAGCAAAATGAATACACAAAAGATGGCACTTTTGAAGAGGGAGTGAGGGACACTGTACTAGCAAAATATACTACCCAAGCAACAGGAATAGTGGGAATAGGAGAAAAAGAAAACCCCATCTTGGAATAAGGAAGGGTGCAAAGTAAACTAACAGAAAATGGTACCTTTAAATAAGGATAGGGACATAAATTTACAAGAAATGCAAAACGTTCAGCAAGAAGTCCCAAGTAAAAGTGAACATCAGAGCCCCTTTTATGATGCTTATTTATATTTATCATATAAGAAACTTTTAGTTGAAAAAAGTAAGATCACATTACCATGAAAAGTTGATGAAGCAAAATGTGATAATTATTGATTGTGATTGTAAATAATGATTTATGAAGTGCCAAAATGTTGCACCAAAATTAAACTAGAACCATAGTTTACATTTTCTTTATAGTATGTTATATGGAAATATTCCGCAGATTTTAGAATAAAATTTACCAAAAAATAAAAATAAAATCTTTGCTTTTACTTGCACATGGTAACTTGGAGATTTGTAAGGTTTACAATCCAATTAAAAAAATAGCTATTTAGGATTTAACCAACCAAATATTTTGTTCTCTATTCCCTTATCAAATGAAGCTGTTTTAATGTATTGGTAAAAGGATACAGGGAGTTTACAAAAATGCATCTTTTCATAGTCTTGAGAGGGATTTTTTCATATCTTACCAGCATGACAACCATGCATACCATCACTTTGGAAAATTATGACTATATATTAAGTATGTTATATAATTATTGTTATTTCCTGTATACTTTTATGCTTCATGCATGATAGAAAAGACCTTCCATAGGGGTCTTTCAATTGCTTTTCTCTCTGAATTAAACTAAATTAAATCAAACTAGAGCCCTTTCATTGAAAGGTAAATATTTGCCTCATGATATCATCTTGCTGCAAAATATTCTCTGGCCTCCACCCCATACACTTGACTGTTTTTTCGAGAACAAAAAGGACAATAACCTTCAAAGTTGTAATCTTATAAAAAAATATCTCCTTCCCTACTGGCCTTAATTTCATCAGGTTGATGGACAGGAAACTATTTTTTTTATGGATGGCCCTAGTTTATCATCTTAGAATATCATAGAATTTTTAACTTAAAACTGGCAGACAGGGTTGCAATACTTTCAAAACTGTTCTTGCTTGTTTTTTCCCCTATAATGTTAACAATAAAAGTGTTTTGATAGAAAATCAAGCAAAATAGAAAATTTACCTGAAATGGCCTTGACACTTCTAGGCATCGAAGTTTACACATCTTTGATACTTTTTTCAAATTATATGGTTTATTAATAATTCCACCTAGGTATAATTATGCAAAATACGAATGAACTCGACTGACCCCAATGTTCCACCCACTGTCTGGCACTCTCCTGCAGAACCTCTTTTAAGTAATACAAGTTTCATCTAGTGGTGAGTGTCCGCATATAGATGAAGAATTGTGCAAGATCACATTTTTAAAAGGTGTCTATAATTATGTCAGTAAGAACCTGCCGGTGACTCATAGGAGAAAAAATAACGTAATCCTTGTGATCGAAAAATCGTGATGTCATCAAAAATGAAATACCCTTTTGTGGGATAGCATAAAAGAAATGAAATGTTAGCTTCAAGTGTATTATCGGGAAATATAATTGGAGGGCAAGTACTGAAGTGAACCAATCAGTAAAATTTACTGAAAAGAAAATTCCGGGAAAATCAGTCACAAACAATTTGATAGGATGAACTCGCATATAAGGCTGCCCGAAAAAAATAAGCTTGAGAAGCCAGGGGCTAATATATAACCTAGAAATAATTAGTAACCCTCGCTCGCGAGGATCAAAGATATCCTGCAACCTAGTTACTTGTTGCCACACCTTACGTAAGCCACATTGACGTTTTTTCATTGATGACGTGAGGAACGTAATACATTTTGAAGGGCGCAATTCTGTCCAATCAAAATGGCGTCGTCAAAATCGTAAACAACAAAATTTATACGGATATTGCAGTTATCCATTAATGAAGAAAATAAGTATTAATGGAAAGGATTAAAAAGATTTTACGCTTGAGACGTTCAAATAGGAACGTCAACAACATTAATTTGATACAAGTAGCACCCGGGGATTCTATGGATCAAGGGGCAAAGGTCTCTAAAAGTGAAGGAAAAAATGCAATCCAAAGCAAAACTTCATTGACATCTAATGATAAAGCTAAAAGTACAAACTGTAAAATTGTAGTACCATCGCCGTATGCCGAATCTCTTGTCCCAAAGCTTCTTCAAAAAGAAACCAACCCACCAAAATTATCAAAAAAGCAATCACCAGGTGTCGCTAATAACAGACAAACAAAGCAAGGAAATGGAACTGTTGTCCAGCCCAAATCTGGCCGAAAATCGCCTACAAAGAAATTAAAGAATAGCAGTAATATGGAAGCAAAGACTAACCCTGTAAAAAGGGACAATCTGAATAGGGTTAGTCCCAATATGCCCAATGAAAAAAGGAAATCGTCATTTGATATTCTGGACAACAGTTATTTTGAGAACCCTGGAGAGCAGGGTTTGCTTAAAGTGACTGATCTGGATGACATAGACGATTTGGACGGAGAATATGATTGGATTCTCCATCAATTAACAGTTACGCAAAAAACTTTAAACAGCATTAATGATCTGCGATCAAGACTTGAGCAGGAAGAACTAGAAGAAGAAGAAGCAAGGGAAAAAGAAGCCAATGCTACTGCTAGAATCCAAGGAACTGTCTGAATGATCCGATAGAGGGCAGTACAATCCACCAGTCATTGCTGTGCTCATGAAAAAATGTGTTTCTGCATTTCTGATATGTCTCCAATATTGCTCATTTCCACAATGGCCTCATTTCTTGATCAGACATCATGTTTAGTGCTAAACTAATGAACTATATTTTTCATCCAAGCTTATCTTCTGTTTTGATTTTAAATTTAAAGTACACTTTACAAGAATTTGGTGTGTGTTAAAGCATGAAGTTAGTAGATGAAATAAAACATTTTGGTATATTTTTTAGTTCTAGCATGCATAGTATTTTTTATTCAAACTTCATCATTATCATTTTCATCATCATCTGACATCTCGTAATTTGAAATGATCACAATCAAGATTAAACATAATTTTTTGTCAAACAATGAGCAAAATTTAATATCCCTCCATTGAATCATGATTCAGTATTTATAACAGTTTTGTGCTAGAAGCATAATCTATCGATTCTGTAGTGATCAAGTAGATTTCCATGTTGTAGAGAAAGTTGTATCCTGCTTCATTTTCTGTTTATTGTGTATTTTGAGTCGGAGGCACTAGGTGATGCTATGGCTTTTCCCCCCATTGCCAGCTTCCATCTCTCCAACAACACTATTAGTATTACTATTATACCAGTGATAATTGATAGATTATTGTTATAGTAAATCCTTTACATTTGTGGAATCATTATTTCATTTTACAATGGTTCAAATTTATATGTTATTCTATTTCAAATAACTATTTACGAAGTTTCTTTTTATACATAACTTGTAACAAAAAGGTTTTCAGTATTATGTATTGTTATCACAAAACACGTTTGAATTATATCAAAGAGTCGGGGGGTGGGGGGAATGAGAGAAAAAGCCGTCATTGGTTATAAAAAAACAGAAATAAAGTAGATGAACTAAGCTGTTTTTTTCAAAAACTAAAAAAATCTATGTTAGGATATATTTTTCCTCACAATTAAAACAAGAGCCCTTTATTGATTGTTAAAGGATACATCCCAACGTGTTCCACTAAGCCTAAGGTGTCATAATTCCTTGACAAATTTTAACTTGAGAAAACACGTGCCATGGTAACAGATGGATTGATTTCTTGCCCCTGGGGTAAAGTGATTAAGAACATTGGCTGGTACAACTTTATTTCTACCAATTAGGATTGATTGAATGTCATTCTAGAATTATCTTTTTCTATCTTCTTATCTTTGGCTTAAAGCACAGAATGACGTGATTGTTGTTACTTGTATAAATTAGAAGAAGCTGAAGTTATCCTTGATGTGTTCTAGATAATTACAGGGTAAAACCACCTGGAAAAAGGTCATTTTTTGATGATATTGTGTCATGTAAAAAACAAAGTAAAATAGATTGTAAATCGAGAAACGTTTTTTTATGTTTAACTCGTAATTCGTAATTTTAGGTAAATAAGTCTTTTCGGTTAAGGGAAATAAGTAAATATTCATACAGTCTTATGGATAGAGAGGAAATGTTGACTTATTTTTGGGACCATGATTGACATCTTTCAAGGTA
Source organism: Pharyngocirrus eroticus (assembly GCA_033118115.1). Taxonomy (NCBI): domain Eukaryota; kingdom Metazoa; phylum Annelida; class Polychaeta; family Saccocirridae; genus Pharyngocirrus; species Pharyngocirrus eroticus. The sequence continues at coordinate 14,190 of JAVSBT010000572.1, forward strand.
AGTGTCCACATCAAAGTTAATGTACTATCTTTGTTTACATGTAGCAACTGCTTTCCTTTATCGTTTGTTTCGACGGAAAAAAAACCAGGTACATATACAGGTAGGCAGATTTGCAGCAAGTGGATGGTTCTGTTGTTTGAGCTTGACCACGTCTAAAAGCATTGTTATCTATTTGTTTATTATAAGTTCTTGGTTATTTCTGACAATTTTTCAAGAATTAAGTTATTATTTTAACCTTGTTTACTGAGCATTTTATTGATACATTAGTCAATTCCCAGGGAATAATTTAACTTGATTTGCAAAGCATTTTGCTCCAAAAATTGTCAAACTGCAAATCAAATTTAACCAGATTTTACCTTGCAGAGATACAAACAGTGAAACTTCTAATAAAAAGTGCAAATAAATTTGAGTCACTAAATTATTCCGTGGGTGTTTTTTTTCAGTAGGCTATTTAAAATTTCTCACCATAGTTTGAACGTATTTCTCTTTTGGTGATCAAAGTCTTGTGAATTGGGGATTCAAGTTTATTTTGCGATGTAAAAGGTGATGACCTGAAGTGGCTCTTAAAACCCATAAAAGAGGAGACAAACATGGAAACAAGATGAGGGACTAAATATTAATATTAGTAAAGCAACTTTGTTTTTATTCGTGTTTCTATAGTTTTCAAATTTAGATAGTATAAAACTTCATTATTATTTTATAAACATTTTTTTTTCTTCAAGTGGGGCACCCATTCAGCTAAGTTGGTCTTCCATGAAACCCTCCTTAGATACACAATGCATGTACAGTTAATTTAAATACATGACATACACAGAAAGCTTTTAATATCTCATTATCTGTCTGTGTTTAAATACTAAACACAGACAAATATACCTGCAAACATTAGTATTTTAATAATTGGAATACAAATTAAATAAATACAATTTGAAAGTAAAATTACTTTCCCAAAAAGGTTGGAGTGTGCTTGAAAACAAGTACTTTTAAATTTTGACACAGAAATTAAACTTTGAAAGTAAATCTGAAATTCTGACATGGTTGGAAAGATCATTGAAGGCCTTGTTGCCAATGACAGTCAGGCTATGCTTCATACAAATAGATTTCTTCACATCATTATTATCTATTGCTGAGCAGAAACATCATATACATATTGCTAATACTAATATTATTTAACTTCACACTGATAGATCTTAGATTGCAAAGAAATGTTATAATCTGTTGCCATTAGGAAAACTAGAATATACAAGTAAAGCGCATTAGAGCATCTTAAGACATAGACATCTTTTCACTTTAGCCTCAGGTAATTACATAGAAGTAAGATGGTTTTCTCCTTGATAAAAACAATTAATTGCATATCCATTGATATGGAAGGAGCTTGTAGGGCATCTTTAGCTTTTCAAGTTATGAATTGATACAGAATTAACAATACAATCAAAGAACTGCATTGGAAATTACAGGTGTATTTCAAAGGTAAAGATTGCTTTGTTTCAATAGAAAGAATATGTAATAAGTATAACATTAATATTACATTTGAAAATGTTAAAATTATTAAGAAAAGTTTTATTCTCAAATACAGAGACTATCTATTGTTTGGATAGACTAGTCTTCAACAGTGGATAGACAGAAGAAAAATAATTTACAGAAGGAGCAACCAGCTGATAGCTGTGCAGCCAGTTGTGTCATTAATCCAAAGTGGGTTTTTTTCTGTTCCTGGTTGCACATTATGCTTTTAAACGTGTGATGTATAATTAATTTTGACATTTTGTAATATTTTAACATTTTTACTATTTTGACATGCTGCAAAGATTTTCAGCTAAAAAGACACTTCCATTTGACTGTGTACTTGAAGTGTTTTGACAAATCTTTCTTCACTTTTTACTAGTACATGTATTAGCATTGCCACCTGCATACCAGCTTTAATCGTTTGCTACTTTCTGTGTCAATTATGACTTTGCTAGAGAAATCTTTCAGAGGATTAAGAGTTGCTCAGAGGATTAAAGGTCATATGCTATGGACACAACCTTTTGAATTGTGAAAACACATGGATGGCAATATGTTTCTTATGAATGTACATTATGAATGAATATATCATAGTGTTTCTAATCCTTTCTATATGGCAGATGATATATATCTTGTAATATTTCATATATCTTTTTACATTACAGGAAAGAAAAAGAAATCATGTCAATCAGACAACAACATGGAAATGAAAAAGGCAAAAACAAATCATCTTTAATTTCTGCTGGTAATGACCAATCAGCCTTAGGCTTGCAAAGGGAGTACCATATCTCAACTGTTACAAAAGCTTATATAAAAAGGAACCCACTTTCATATAGGTTAACTCCACTGTCCAAATTTGGATCTTTTGAGGACAATTTGGACAGGCCTGGCTTAAGCCCAAGAGAGACATCTTTGTTTGATTCAGAACCTTTTGATGATATCATTTTTGAAACAACAGTTGACGGTCCACAATTAGAGTCAGTTAATGTTGTCACGGATTTAGAATTAGATGGAAATATATATTCTTTTAAAGTGAGTTTATCTAATAAAAAAGACACACTCCAACAAGAACATCAGCAGTTGACAGACAACTACAGTTCTAAATCATCAAAAGAAAAAAAGAAGAAAATCCTCATTGACGGATTGAGTGCATCAAGTAGGAAAACAAAACCAGCCTTTAGTGTCAATAACAGACATTCTTTTCCTAGAAATCTGCCTTCTGGAATAGGTTGTGTTCGACACAAGAGCAAGCTCAGCTTCAGAGCAGATACTAAATCAAGTCTACTAAAACAGAAGGTTCCAAGGAATTCTGGTAACAGATGCCATTCAGAGCCAATTAAAGCTAGAGGGAACAAGACAGTTTCTCCCATCGTATATGAGGTATATAAAAACAATCGTATCATCTTGCCAAAATTGAACTTAGACATGGATCTTGATAGTACTATTGACCAATCACCTATAGATCAGAAGCTTCTGAAAAAGAGGCAAAATGCAGATCAAAAGAAAATAACCAAATCAAAACAAAACAAAACAAGATCAAAAACTCCCAACTCATTGTCTTTTGACAGAAAACTTTCACCAACACTAAGTCTAACAAGCCCCACCCCAAGTCAACCAGTTTCAAGAAGAAGCTCGGAGGACACCTTTGCCTCTTCTGAAATAAGCAGTTTATCAATGATTTCTCAACCGCTTAGGACAAGCAGTGTCCTTTCCAGTAAACATGAGACAAAAGTAACAGCTGTCAATATCGGGGATGGTGTACAGTTCCCAGTAGACTATTGTTCCAAAAGTGTACACCAGTATCCCATCAAAGAATACAAAAATACATCACAAAGTCCAAGAAAAACACCCACTCAAAGCTTCCAGGTTGAACCTCCAAAATCTCCAAGGCCAGCCGACAAAAACAGTACTGCAAGACCAAGAAAAGTTAAACAAAATTATGTGATTGAACTTGAGCAACAAAGCACAATAAGATATACTGAAGAAATACCACCAGTTAATACCTGCACTAGACAAGTAAAAAAAAAGAAAAGGGGAGTTAGAAAAAGTCATTATAGTCAGTGTTACAACTCTGGTTCATCAGATGAACAGGATATTGCACAAGTTTGCAATCTTCCAGATCCATTTAGTCCTGGAAGAACTTCATCACAAATTGCACAAAAGTCAAGTAACACATCCAGAGATAGTTCTCTGCTAAACAGTGACAGCAGAGCACATGGCAAAGATTTTGATGATGTTGATTCAGACCACTTTACTGAAGATTCTCTTCATTATCAAGGAGAGAAAGATGACAAAATGAGAAAAATTCACAGTCCTGAAATCTTAAAAATAGCTGACTGTAACCAATATTCTGTAGAAGATAACTATGCTTTTAATGAAGAACATTCCATTCCTTCCAGAGATACAACTCTAGATTATCCAACTCCTCCACCTGTGCCGAGGCAATCTTTGGCCAGCTTACATTATAGGCAGTCAATTCCATATTCACCCAATGAAGAAGAACTCCTACAAGAGGAAGACTCCTTCTTACCCTCTCCTATTATGAACTCAAGTCCATCAGTTTCCCAGGCAAGTCGCAATCTAAAGAGACGCCACACTACTGGCTGTCAAATGTCACCAGTACTACAAAACGATAATTTAGCTGAACCTCCACCTGGTGCTAGGGATCGATCGGGTTCAATTGCCCCTACCCCTGGATCTTTAACAGAATACAGTAACAATGATGAAGAAGACGATATCTGCTCACTACCCTCCACCCCTCCACCACTTATCAAAAGGAAACAATCCATGCCAGTGTTAAGGAGGAGATCATCCTCGTTGGAGTCTTTGTTGAGTCGTCCAGGCAGCGACTTCTTGGAAGTTCCATTGCATATCTACACTCCAAGGGTTTATAGACCTCCTACGGGTGAGGAGGGGTCACTTGCTGGTTCTTTGTGTGGGTCACTTGCTGGCTCACTCATGAATTCTCCTGTGCAATCTGTGAATAATTCAAGAGCAACTTCCCCATCCCAAGAGGTGTCAGGACCTAGTTCACCCCAGTCTGCAACCACCAGTACCCTGTCTCCTGCCCCATACTTGCCGGTCAGTAATATTGCAACAGAAGCAACCCCATGTAACTCACCAATAAGAGATGTAACAACTCCAGGCAGTCCGAGATCCCCACGAACACTGTCTCCATTGACAGTGTTTCCTATCAACCATATGCCTCCTATGTCTGCTGCTAGAGGGAGCCCAATAATCCCACCAATTGTGAGTATGTCCCCAGAGGTTTACAGTCCACCAAGGGTAAGTGTCAATAAAGAGCCCCCTTCATTGGGTCATTCTGTCTTGCCAAATATTGGCGTGGCTGTAGTAGAAGACCTATCAGGTACCCAGTGCATGGAAAATTCCCTCTTGGGAGGGGGAGGAGGAGGAGGGGCTAATTTCCTTGGAGCTAACCTTGATCCTAATGCTGGGCCCATGGTGAGTCTAACGACAGATGATGGAGATGATTTCAATATGTCTTTTGGCAGACGTGGATCTGTATACATAGAAAAAGACAATGAACAAGAAAAACAGAATCAACATACTTTGAGTGAGAATTTTGATCACCTTCTGTCTATTGCTGCCTCTGCTGGTTATGCCGACGAAGAATGTTCACAAGACTGTAATGAACAGGAAGCCGGAGAAAATGTTGTTGTGATACAGGCAGGACCACAATCTGAATCTTATGGAGATATTGTTGTAAATTGCCCAGGAAGCAATAACCAAGATAATGAAACAGCAGTGCACTAAAAAATTACAGATTCTGTAAAAACAATTGCTAGGACACTTTGTACAAGAAATCCTGTCCACTGGATAGTCAATTACGTAGATAGAAGTCTGTCTGAGTGGGGCCAAAATTGGGCCATGGTGTTTATGTTTACTTATGAGAGGTGTGTACTGTGCTGTAGAGGGATGTATTAATGAATTGGTTAAGCTGCACTTGAAGGGATCCCTGAGGGAAAGCTGATCTGGGTACCCAAGATATTAGAGAATAGCACAACCAATCAAAATGTAACACTAATGCAAACCGCACACTGTATCCGAATGACTATATCCAAAGGGACAAACGGATTAAAAAAAAAAAAGTTATTCGAAACAAAGTATTTGGTACTTTTGACAGAGTTTCAAATAGACATGGTCCAAATAGACACGATTTTAGACAT
>JAVSBT010000794.1:0-19867 GCA_033118115.1 Pharyngocirrus eroticus
AAACTTTTTGTCCAGCCTGCTTTAGTCAGGTGATTGTAACTAAAATCAAGTCACTGTAAAAGCACAATTCCAACTACAATATGGCCTTAGTCTATTGGCTATTTTATCATGAGTATTAGCCTAAATTTTCTTTGATTAAAGTCACATCTAGTAGTCTTAAAGCTAGCCTGCAAAATGTATACATCGCTTTAATTGCTGTCTACAATGAAAATCTTATGTCAAAGCTGATTTATACGTAGCTGACTAGTCTCCTAACACTTGTTAAAGCTATGTAGTGTATAATATACATCGGTAGATGCTAAATTCCCTTTTTCTATAACTGAAGCTAACAATCTGGTTTAGATGATATAGTTGATTGAGTTAAGATATTTACTAAAAGCATAATATTTTTGAGACTCTACCATCTTATTTAGGGTTTGTACTAAAGTGATTAAAGTTGCTCTGTGTGGAATATATGTACACATTTCAGACTGTTAGTAAGCTTACTCACTTAGCATAGTCATATTTATCAAAATAATGTGTACACAGCCATGAAGCTGTGGGCAAGGAACTAAAATATTGCTTGGGATTAAAATCTGATGAAGATGGTGAGGACAATAATAACCAGAAATAGATTTACTTGAGAGACCAACCATTTTTTGCTCCACCCTATAGTATTGGAAAGCAGGTACTTTAGACAGCCATTTTCTTGATAATCATGCTAGCTGGTCACTCTGAGACAAAAAAAAACGGTAAATCAACCCCTGATAACAATGATGAAAGCATTATTGATAATAAAATAAAGATTTAAAATAGTGTTATTGAGTGATTGATTATGTATTTTATATAGTGAATCACTTGATCAAATGAATAGCTTTACATGGAGATTAAGTGCAATGTCTTCTTGGTACTCTTGTGGTTCATAATTAATCTGCTTCAATAGTTATTAGGCCTCTAGGGTATTATACAAAGTAGGAGTGACAACATAGTGAAGGATGGAAGAACAGCATTTCTTTGCAAACCGATGTTAACACATTATAACATCCCTGGTGATTTTCCTGTCAAACATCTTTTGTAAATACTCTCTTTTTTCTGTACAAATATACCCATCTCATTTTTGTCTGTTTTTTTCATTGCAATTCTTTATTATATTGATCCAATGGCAGAATAAAAACTGTTTGATATTGGAGTACTATTATGAATCTTATATTCAACATCAATTTTTCTTGTGAACAACTATTCTGAACATCAAAGATGTAGACGTAATTCTAAGAATAGAAGAATTTTTAATGAGTTTTTCACTGAGACTGAATATTTCCTGTCAGAACTTAATGTCTGGGTTATTTATTGTGCATGTCTAATTTGATATGGAAACATAATATTCTAATTCCTTCCTTACGATACCTCCTAGTCTATTTTAATCAAATTTATTGTTTTTGGCTTTTAAGTTAAAAAAAGAAAGAAGATGGGAGTCAGAGAGATTTAAAAATCTCTCTGACTCCCACTTCTTCCTTTTTTTATTTTTTTTATTAGAAATCAATTTCACATTCGTCTAGTCCATATAAAAACAATATAATCTGCTTCAATGGAATTAGTGGGATCAAAGTTGCATCTTTGTTTAGTTTCAAATAAAGAAAACATCATCATTAGATATAGTTAACTTATGTAATTGTATGTATGTATCTTTATTATACCGTAACAGTTAACGATACTTTGATTTTGAGCCCTTATATGAAACTACCTGTGTTGCAACAATAGGGATGCATAAAAACCACAAAGGGCACACTGGAATATCAGTAAAAACTTGTCTTTCCTTTTTTTATACTTTGTGTAACCAGAACAAGCAGACAAGAAGCTAACATCATACATATTTGTGTAGACATAAACTTTAAGAAATTTATGGTTCAAGGAATTCAGAGTTCTTGTATCATTCCTAGAAGTGGTCACGCAATTCAGAAATCAATCATGCATAGAGCGCAATGGAAATCACTAAGATCAAAAAGCATCTAACAGTGATTGTAAAGAAAATCCTCTGGTTGCAAATCAATATATTGTTTTGAAAGATCATTTCTACCTTAATAAAATGAGATAAATTATTAATGAAAGGTTAATATGATCTTCAATTGAAGGTTGATATTCTTCAAAATTGAAGGTTGATATTCTTCAAAATTGAAAAATGACAGATATTGTTGATATGTAAAGAATAGAAAGGTCAAACAAAAGCCATGGGGGGGCTATCCTAGTTTTCAGCAAGCCAAAAAATAAGATAATCATTTTCCATTTACATGTGTGTTCTGGTCTCATGCAGTTAACCTTTATTTACATTGCTTATTCTGTAAGTGCTAGAAAGTTTCTTTTCAAAAGAGATTCTTTAAAGCACTTCAGTCTAATAAACACAGGTGTGATTTTAAAAGTTTTTTGTTAAAGTCTATTGACAAATCTTTTTCTTTTGAGGGATTAATTTTCAACCTATTAGCCATGCCACATTTTGCAACTTTGTGGACAATGTGAACAAACTGACTTAAAGTTGTGCAAAGAATTATGATTTTGTCTTAAAGCCAAAGCTAAATCCTTGCTTGAGAAATAGACAATGTAAACAGTCCTTTAACAGGAACTTTAAGAGTATTGTGGAAGCAATTGCATTTTTAGTGCATGGACAGGATAAAGACAGTAGGCTAATCTTCTTCATTAGATGAATAATTAAAATATTGTTTGACAGTTTATCATGTACTCCCTTATAAAACGCCATATGATACAATATCAGAGTCAGTACCCAATATGTTCAGTCCACATTTCAAGAATAACATGGCCATAAATAAGAGGAAACAACACTATAATTACGGGGTTTTTTCAAGAATAAAAATCTGATGAAAATGCAGATTTGTCATGCTTTCACAGCTACATCCTCCTTTTTTAACCCCTATTTCTAAAGGTTCATCTTTAATAAGTGTTAATACATTTAATAAAGATAAACAGATCTGTACGGGTAATCTCCCAAACCCATAATTGAAAGAAAAATTGCAATGGGAGCATTAGATAAGGCTTCATTCCAACCTGATTAGCTTAAGCAGTATTCATTTCTATGTCCTCCACCATCTTAGTTAAGGCTATCAACTTAAGAAGTATTTTTCTTTCAATAAAAAGACCACTTCTAACACCTTCGTTTCCTTCAAAATTATAACCAAATTGCTCTCCTCGAGCAATTCATCAGTAAAGTCAAGCACTGCATCAAATTACATGCTGAGAAAGTGCTCAATAAAGGATGCCGTAAGAAGGAAGTGCTTTCCAGCCTAATATTTGCGCGGCATGCAAATCGCCCATCTTTGCTCTTTGCCAATTAAATAACACAGTGATTGCTTTCAGGTTAAATATTCTCTCATTTTGTGTAATATGTTCAAGGAAAAAACGTCTTCATCTCCGTCTGTTTCTCTCCCTCTCTCTGTCTCAGGCTTTCAATTTCAATCTTCTGTCTATAAATGAGCACATTTCTGCGATTTCCCTCTCAATCAAGTGAGTACATTTCTGTTCAATCTTAAAATTGACTTTTTAACTTATGAAAATCCATTTTGTCATCTGGGAAAAGTTCCAAATTCAGGAGACTTGACTTGATTTGTCCCTGTTGTATAAAAACATCTCAATATAATTTCAGATTTAAATACACCAAAAATGTATATAGAGAAAAGTATTATGTGCCTCTTTTATTGGTGACATATGTTATTGACAACATAATTTCAAAGTGTCCTTACTTGTATCTAAAGGAACATTTTGATTATCATGTTTTCAATTTGCATTTAAAAAAAACAAATTATTCAGGAAATGTATTTTTTCTATTCTATTTCTTCAAAAGAGAATCCATTTATGGTTTTGGTGTCTCCAGCTGATTATTTGCACAAAAATACTAGAAACTTTGAAACAAATGATGTAATTGATATCTTCCTTTCATCATAGACAGGCAGTATTTATTTTTATATTCTTTTGAACTTGATCTTCAAGATGGAGAACACTAAGAATACATGCCGAATTCTTCAGAAACTGAAACCTATTCTTGGATGGAATTATGAATCTATTGATAGCTGTTTCTTATAATTGTTATGAATTGACGCATGTTTGGAATAAGATAGACTTCTAGGTTTATTTATGGCCCATATGTGATATGTTAGGAATAGCCTATGTTGGTTTCTTGGTCATTTTATGGCTTCATAAAACACTGTAAAGAACAATGATGAAACATTATGATTGACAATTGACATTGACAACTGTTTCTTTATCTTTAATATTTCATTTGAAAAGTCATTTCTTTTCACTGTTAAATTTCTAAATTCTTCTCTTCATTTAATTAAAGTCAGAACGTGTTTTCATATGTCAGTGTAATAATGTTCCTTTGACATCTTTTACTAAAGGCACATTATGGAATCAAGTAGACTTTTTAAATAATGTCATACTTTTAGTACTCCATTTTCATAGTAAATGTCAACATTTCAATTAAACTTAGTAATTTTACTTTGTCTGTTTAAAACTATTCATGGTTTGGGTATATATTTCCTTGTTTTGTTTGTGCTGTGAATAAAAAATAACTTCCATCAATCAAACATTGCTGTCATAATATACACTCTCGGAAAACACAACTGGTAAAAAACAAAAGTTTAATTCTTGTGTAGATTCATCTAACCAGTTTATTCATACATTCGATCAGATTGACAAAGGAAACAGTGTTTTCCAAAAGCTCTCGGTGAGTAACTTTATAAACCAGTCAAAAGTTTTAAAACTATAAGACCATAAAAGTTTTATTATTCTATTTAATTAAAATGTAAACAAACTTTTTTCCAACTGACAGAATTCATTCATGAGTTTATCAAAACAGAAAACTTCAATGCAAACCATTGGACAGAATAATCATCTGTTTTGGAATCTTAATGAAATCAACTTTATCAACCAAACACTCTAAATACTAAAAGTGATTTTTCATGTCACTTGATTTTAATCAATATAAAGCATTATTGATCAGCTGAATTGAAAATGAATGAACTTCTTGAACTAGCCACAGAACCCAACACTTATCTGCTTCATGAAATGATATCTCACTTAACTTTACAGTCCTAAATGCACTTAAAGTAGTTGTTCATTGGTACTCTTTGCAGGGATTTTCATGACATTTGATAGACCATAATTGTCTGGTCTTTTCCATATCAATATAAACCTTTCATGAAAGAATAATGATAGCCCTTGCTACAAGTGGTCCCTGGAAAAAGTCTTGGAGATTGGAATCTCTTTGAGAACATTCATTTAAAGTTAGCTAGCTACAATACCACTATGGATGTATAGGGCTGTGTAACTTGCAAAGAGGCTAAGAATCCATAGCTAAAGATATTCTCAAAAAATAGAAAATATCTTTTAAAATAACTAGAAATGATCAAGAAGTAAACAATCCGCTCCAAATAGGTTCATTTTTTAATGTATTAGCAATTTTTTGTTAATGACTTCAACATCTTCAGGCAATAATTGATGTTATTTGGCGTGGCTTTTTTACTTCTTAATGTCAAATTGTCAGCTGGTACTGGTATTAGAAATGATCAGTATCATAAATAGCATGATTATAACTGAGATGCACACAAACATTAACCCCTTTCAGTTTGAGTGATACAACTATTTCTTAAATGGCTAACTTGTCCCTTATAAAATGTTTATAATCTCTTTTAAAAACAGGACAAAGACTTGAAGATAACTTATTAAAACTCTCACAGATAGGTTATAAATGCTAAAGAACGCCAATCTGTTAGAATGGTTATGGTTTGTATTTCATAGCTAGCACTCTACAACTAATTTCCAATCATTTTATATAGTTATGTACCGTTTTTTCTTCCCTCCTTATTCTTTTAAATTTGCTGAATAGTAACAAAAAGAATGCTAGTACAAAACTTTTAAGTTTTCTAGCATTCTGATTAACTAGTTCAAAGCAATTATTTTCAATTCTGCAAACCTTGAGTGGTTTTTTTTCACTGTTTGACGTATTGACCTGTTTTTTCTTGATGTGAAGCTTAAAAGCAAAAAAGCAGGCCCCTAATCTCTGATGAAATGCTACACTCGGATCTGTAGTCAACTACTTACGTGGAGAGTCCAATTATGGTAAAGATTGCTACTTAGGATGTCAAGAAAATTGCCAAGACCAATGCCTTACACCATTAGTGAATCTATCTTCCAGGTGTTTTTATTGGTCTTTGTACTGTTGCGCCAAAAAAAACTTCCTTGATATAATTTTTTCTTTTTATTTCCCATCAAAATATTTTTAAACATCTACACCGTTTCGCTCAATATGCCTTACTGCTCCTTCAGCATGAGCAATTTTTTTAACATGTAATCATATACTTATTTTATGGTTTAATGAAAAGTTAGAGAACTAAATTAAAAAAAACGATTAGGTACACTACAGCTTATCTTAGTCTGTGTGTGTTTTCAAATTTAAGTTCATAGACTATACTTGTATTGTGGGATATGAATTATTATCAGAGAATCAGATAAGCATGGTGCACTACCTATTATTTTATTCCATACATGGTTTTAAAGGGTTGTCTCAGATATCTTCTGCAAAAGAATGATTGTTTATCTGAAAAGTGTTTACTTCCAGAATACATCACAATGTATTTTTGAATTATGACCTTTATTAGTATTATCAGGACAAGTCAAAATTGCAAAAATTGTTGATGTTTAGATCAATGTTATATCCATGCTAACTTAACTTACATCATGTGACAAAGGTCATTTATAGGGGTATTCTTATATTATATGAGTTTTTGTTTGTATGTGTATTGTCTAGTGCACTTATATTCATGCCAGCTTACATCACATGACAAAGGTCATTTTAGGAGTATTTTTCCCTTAATGAAAAGGAACAAAAAAGTTCCAGACCACAGCACCTAACTGAGATTGATGATATAATCACTGGGTGCTGGCAGTAAACAGTCAATCTAAAGTTAATGGTATAAATCATGCTTGAAAAAACATCTTGTTATTGCCAAAAAGAGCATGCAACATTTCATGCTGTACAAGACAGCCTCACTTTGAAAATGTCCAGAGGTTGCTAGGGTGGGTATAGAAAGGTCAACACTCTATGGAAAATTGTAAACAAAATAAAGGCAAGCAGAATAGAGTTTAATTAACCAAATATATGTCTTTGTAATTGTTAAATGGCTGTAAAATTGTAGTTTTCTAGGTTTTTGATAGCTATTATCCTTCATCTTGCACAATGTCACATTATATGTTTTAAAACTTTTCCAGTATTCCAAGTCATGATTTGCCCATGACATCATCAAGGTTAGGGTTATTATATCCATTTCATCTCAAATGTCTCCATTTAATCAATTAGCCTAATATGATGTCAAAAACATTCAGGATTTTGACTAACACAGTGTTTTGAGGACATCAATTTGTGGACTGCCGGTGTTTATTTTCAATATCCTATTTTTATAATTAGAATTAAATATGGCACAATTTGTTGGCAGTTAAAGGAATATGGAACACCTTGATTTCTTAGTGCTTAAACATGTCCAATGAAAACTGGCTCAGAGTGTTAGGGTTGACATATGTCCTCCAAGGAGGAAAACATGTACTATATGGCCTGTGGGAGTAAGAAAATTGGTGTCCATCATTTTCCCATAACCACTCATGTCTGTCTCTTTCTGCAAATGGAAAAAAAGTCAATTGGCAATCTTACAATCTCCTCCACAATTTCCTCTCCTAGTGGAAAATCTAGTATTTCCTGGATTTAAATGTTTGTAGATTCGTTAGCACTGACCCAATTCCTTATTCAAGGTCAGTAAGTGAAAGTTAAAGATGATGCGAACATTATGGATTATTTTGTATGAGTTTATAAGAAAATCAAGAATTTTCTTGCTAAGTGTAATTCAAATGCATCAAGAAATTGAGAATCAGCAGTAGAAAACATTACTGGTAATCAGAAAATTGATCTAATTTTTCTTTTTTTTAGAAAAGGCAAAGAAGCACTGTGATGGTGCATGACATGGTCACCTTGTGACAAAACTTTGGCACTTAAAGGGCATTTACACAGCACTTAAAATAGTTCCAAACAGTAGTACAAATTTAGGTTAATTTGACTTTTTGTTCAATCATGTGTTCAATGCCATACAAAGTTAACAATGGCCCTTAATTACCACCATTATTTCAATTCCACACTTATGAGTTGTTGTTTTTTTCTTTCCAGAATATAAAGAAGCTTTTGCTATGTTTGATAAAGATGGAGATGGATGCATCACAACAAAGGAACTTGGAGTAGTAATGAGGTCACTAGGTCAAAATCCAACGGAATCAGAGTTATTGGATATCATCAATGAAGTGGATTCAGATGGTGAGGATTTCTCAAGGGATAGAGGGCACTCCAATTGTTGATGAATTATTGATGTCATAACGTAAAACCCCCCAAACTCATTTTTCTGGTGTTGTGAGAAAATCAAGGCTTTTTTTTGTTAAAAACAAGTCTATCAATGCATGATTAATTGCTTTCAAAAGCATGGAAAATAAACTTAAAATATGGACAGGGACTTTGTCAATAGATGGTGTTTACCATAAAATACCTGAATCTGGGTCTAGCTCAAAATGTCTTTTTAAAAAAAGAGTTAGATGGGTTTTGTTTTATATCTTCTTTATATTCTGATTCAAAGTTAAAATGATATCATTAGTAGTATCTTTCTATATCAAACATGGCTGTTTGTATTTATGGTGAAAAATTGTCACTTAAGAGATAGCAGATGTCCTTGATTCAAACTGCATGATACAGTAAAGTTGTAAAAGAAAGATTGTTAGGGTACAATTTTACAAAGATACTCTTTCTCAACCTATTGCATTTCCTTGACCTGTTAGCTTCCTATTGATTCCTGCACACTATTTTATGTGAGTCCTGTTGGAAGCGTATTTTGAGAACTTAATTATTTGGCACATTCACATTGAAAACTATGACAATGATGTAATCCAGCTGACTTTGTTGTTTGCTGCCAGGATTGTAACCCTTTTTAGCTCAAGAATCAATGTAAAGATGATGTTTAAAGGAAGAGGGAGGTGTGCAGTGGAATTCATTGCATGGAGATTTTTCTTTTCTTTTTTAGAGTAACTTAATGTAGTCGATATTTTAAGTTGGTCATTGACTACGCCCTATTAAGTAAACTGATTGATAAAAAAAAAAAATTCATAAAGTACACTTTTTTAATAGCACCAAAGTATTACTTTTTTGTGTTGATATTTTCCACTATCATATAAACGATTTGGGTATAATTATGATTCCATTTCATTATCAAATATCACTGACAAGACAAAACAAAACACCACTATTTTTTTCAAAGTGTTAATATTTGGCTGTTGGCGATTTTTTAAATTCTTTTTTGTGAGCAACCCAGCAGATCCCTTTTCGATGAGTGTATTATTTTCTAATTAATGTATTGTTATGACATAGGGCCTCCAGGGTTTGTCCCTTTTAAATGACATATTAAAAGCCAGAGAAAATACATTTCACTTGAAACAGCCCACATTTGAACCGGGGACCCTCTGCATTGTATATCCAAATGACAAGTCATTCTGACCACACTACACAGCTGGCGTTTAAAGCGCCTTATCATTATAGATAACTTGAATGATTTGAATCTTCATTGCAGGAAATGGCACGATTGATTTCAGAGAATTTGTTGTAATGATGGCAAAGCAACAAAGTCTTGGACCAGAGGAACTTGAACAGGTAATTAGAAACACACATCAAAGTAAACAAGAAAAATAATGGCAAAAGATTTCCTCTCAAGTCAGACAAGAGGAAGACCAAATCATGCAAATGTTAACCTCTTTCAGTTTCTTTTCATTTGAGTTTTAAAGCAAATCAACTGTTCCTTCAAATGTAATTGTCCTTTAATTAATTAAACTGCCTGAAATTATATTTAAAAACAAAATCAAAACCATTCTTTAAAAGATTTCTATTTTATTATTGTTTCTTCTTCAATCTGAAGACCAGTAGTTAACCTTTTTTTGTTTCCTTTTCATTGGAGTTTTAAAACAAATCAACTGTTAATGATAATAATAACTGTTCCTTCAAATTCAATTGTATCTTAATTCTTTAAAGTGCTTGAAAGTTTACCAGATTGCCAATTGGTGGGAATCACAAATCATACTTAAACAGATTTCTGTTTTATTATTCATTTCTTCTTCAATCTGAAAGGCATTTAGAATGTTTGACAAAGATGGAGATGGTTTTATTGATGCCCGGGAGTTACGCCATTTGCTGACAAATTTAGGTGAAAAGTTAACAGACTCAGAAGTGGATGAAATGATACATGAAGTTGACATGGATGGTGATGGAAAAGTTGATTATCAAGGTGGGATAGCCTAGTTCCATAATAGCTTCTGACTCATAATTCTAAGAAAAGGATACTTATAGCATTATCCGAGTAAATGTCCTTTTGCAGTTTTTTGGTTTTTTTAAAAGAGAAAGACGAGAAAATAAACACTACACGTATGATGGAAATATCAAAGCGAAAGATTTTTGATGTATGAAATATTCAACAAAGAGGTTGTTTTTAATGATACATTTTGCAGTCATAAAGGACTGATGAATTCTGAGTGTAAACAGAGACATTCAACCATTCATATAAAGAGCCCTTTAAGCTTATGTAGAATTATTAGGTAAAAAACTCAGTGATCCATGGATTTTTATTCTAGAATTACTCCATAATTAATTTTACACTGTACACATGATGTTTTCAATAAAATGGAAATAAGATAACATTAGACGGTAGATTTGTTAAAACAACAACTGCCAATATAAATGAACTAAAAGAATGTTTTCTATAGTACATTGTGAGATGCAACACACTAAGTTTTTTTTGTCATCAATAGTTTTCTAACAAAATGAAGAGTCACATGATGTATATTTATATTTTCAGAATTTGTGACAATGTTACAGCCAATGATGAACCCTATTGAACATCCTATGACACCACCACAGCCCCCACCACAAATAAAGGGACCACCGGGTACAGTAGAACCTCCTATCTCACCAGGTCAGAGTTACCCTGCCCCTCAACAGCAATCGCCTAACTCTCACTCCCAGCCTCAAAACCTCAATCGTAGTCCGAGCAGAGAACAGTATCAAAATCAAGATGGTGGCAATAAGCAAAGAAAACACTCTTCTCCTGAATCCTATTCAAAGAAAGGAAAAGACAATTATTCCAGAAGTCCACAAGAACCTTACCCTCCAAATGTTCAGGACTCTTATTCCAGAAATACACATTACAGGGATGATTATCCACAAAATGGAAGCCAGAGGAAAGAACCTCATGATTCACATAGAGGCGATGGCTATAGGGGAAATTATTCGGACAAGAAGCAAAGATCAAAGAGTACCCCTGAGCCCCCCTATCATTCTCGGGAGTACCAAGATGGCTACAGCCATCAGAGTCAGGACAATGAGGCTTTTAGTTCACAATTTGAACAAATGAAAGTCTCCCCTCGTGGTCCTAAACTCTCAAAGCGTTCAGAAACTATTGCATACTATAGAGATGAAGAGGATGAACCTTCAATGTCACATTCCTCAAGGTCAGGTCATTCATACAACTCAGCAAGGAAAAGAGATGAATATTATTCATCAAGAGGTGAGGGTCATGGGTTCTCATCGTCCATGCCAAGTCATTCAAAGCCTAGATCAAAATCACGAGATTACGATTATGATGAGCATGAACAGTATGACCCCAAAAATGACGACTCTTATAACAGGGTGACTGCTCACTCTTCTTCACACAGATCTCACAGAGCTCACCAACTCCAAAGAAGTCACACCACAGATCGTAGTTCACATTCCCCACGCAGACACCACCATAATCAGCAATCTCAGCAGCAATATAGTTCTGGAAATGTCTACAGGGGGGAGTCTGGGGAGCTGCGCAGACCTTATTCCAGTATCCAACGTTCTCATTCTGCAAGAGGACCTGAGGACACCCAAGGGCATTACTCTAAGTCAAGACAGGGTCACAGTTTTAGAGATGACACTGAACATTCATACAGAGATTCAGGGGAAATGTACAACCAAGATATGGTCTATCGTGACGAGGCAAGATTCACTTAATGTAATTTTGGTTCATTTGCAAAATTATATTATGACAATATCATGTGATATGAAATAAATGTCATTGTAAATAATATGATCTTTAATATCAATATTTTGAATTTCAACATTTTTACAATTTAAAGTTGAATATAATTCATATTTTCTCTGTTATAAGATGTATAGTATGTTAATTTTGAAAAATATCAATGGATTTACAAATATTAAGTTTTACAGAGTGTGTCAGAATCTCTGGTCAAGGATAGAAAAGCTGGACATTTCCTGTTTTGCAGTCAAAGACCACCTTGACCAGGTTGAATTGACATAATAATGTATAGTTTTGTCCTATTGTTGGCTTCCACAACTTTCTGTAGATAATGTAAATCAGTCATTCCATCTGGTGGATGATATGAAAAGCTGCTTGCACCAATGGCATTTATCAGCTTTGTTTATCAAAACCTGAACAATTAATGTAATATGATTATTTTGTAAATAATTATTGAATTTGATATATGTTACAGGAGATTTTTCTTTTGCTAATGGTTTGAAATAAAAAAAATTTCAAGAGGATATAATATGCTAATACAATTACAATTGTTACCCACATGATACTTTATTTTGCAAGATGATAATCATTGTTGCTACTTTCAAATTATTGTAAATACTCTTTGTTGAAATAATGCATTTTCCTTGTGCATTGAACATTTGTTTTCATGATATATGAGTAGTAATACCCTGCCATATTGGCGGCATGTACATATCCCTTTTATCAATGCAAAATTAATGATTCTTATTTTGCACTTGTTTTTACCTCTAAAAGGATTGCTCGAACATAGTAAATGCATTAAGTTTCTCATTCTTTATTGCCCTTATCAATACCATGAATATTAATTATGTAATACCTTTTTTTACCTGTATTTTAATTGCTTACTATGAGTGCATTGCATATTTTAATCCAATGTATGATAAACAAACAAAATGTTTATGTGTGGAAAAGAAATGATGAATAGCTGAGGTATTGAGATCCTAATGCTCCTGGATACTTAAGCTGTTAAACTTACATGAGTGCAAGATGAAGATGAAACACTGCCTTTATCAAATACATTTTTTTGTTCATTTCTTAAATAGTTATTGAGTTATACTCATGTTTTTAGTTTTTTTCTAAGAATAGGCCTTTTGTTGCATGTCTATGTAGCAATTTCAAAAATAAACAGGCCCAATACCTTCAGAAATCATATGGTTTAACAGCTTTGGTCACAGACAGGGGCAGTAGGATCTTGATTTTTGGCTACTATGTGCTGATCAATGTGTAGTTTAGTAACAAACTGTGATAAACTGTAATATTTTTTTTCAAAATGATTGTTGGTGAAAGCGATAAGTTGCATGGAAAGCTCCAAGCAAAATGCTCTAAATTTAATTGACCAACCCAGTTAGAATCTCTCTAATATTAGAACGCCTTGTATATTTTTACATTTCAATTGGGAGTAGTTACGACCCTATTTGTAAGCATATTATTGGTCTTTGTATTTCTTGAATCATTCATGGTTGTGTATTTTCAATTTCTATCTTTGAGTATCACAATATTCAAAAATGTTTTTTTAAGATGCATTATTATCAAGAGTTCAACCTCACTTGAGAAATGCAACTCATGTGTTATCCTTTCATCTTTATACTGTCTCCCTGTGATACATTGTACATGATATCAATTGAAAAAATTCCATTTTGTTTGTGTATAAATAGAAGACATTGGAGCACTTTTTCTTGTGGAAGTAATATTTCACTCTCCCGCCCTCTCACATTGTGACACCACTGAATATTTGAAAGTTGAAATCCATTCAGCTATTCATAATACTAAATCAGTTGAAATTCTGAATAAGATAAAGTTTACTTTCTCAATGTCTCATGAAATCTTGGCTAAAGGTACATGTACATATGTACTTGTAGAAGGAAGACAGCAGTTTCAAGATATCAGTGTTTGTGATTACCAGGGGGAATTTGTTATATGAACACCTTCCTCCATACTTTATGGACAGTACAGTGTTTTCTTCATGAAATCTGTTACTAAAAAGGTGTATGTATGATTGTAGAGGGATGAACACAAAATTGGGTTTTATGTAAAAATAATTAAAAAAATATGCTTGTGCATTGACATTTCCATGGATATGCTGATGCAATATATCTGTGTATCAAGGGACTGTATAAACAATTTGATGAAACATATCAAAGTGAATCATACAAACAGATTAAAGATGTATTTTCTTATGCATTACAAACAGTCATACGGGGATGGTCCACTTGGAACACTGTTTCTGAAAACATTAATGCTAAAACTTAGCTAAATTTGCTTTGAAAACATGTTTTGAAATCATTGTTTCCAGTGTATCATCAAACATTTCAGAAAAAAATCATCTGAAACAATGTTTGAAATTTATCATCCCCAAGAAGTATGGGGACATTTGTTTGTCTTTTTTAGTGGTGGGGGGGGGGGTGAGGCGGAGGGGGGTGAGGTGGAGGAGTTATGATTTATCTAGTACTGCAAGGGGTAGAAAAAGAGATTTGCAACACTGCAAACTTCTTCCTAAATAAAATGGTTACAAGTCTGATTTTCATTATATTTGTAACCATCTTATTTAGAAAGAAGCTGTCAGATTTTTCAAAAAACTTCTTCCTGTTTTGCATGTACATCATAAATTTCTCCACAAGTGTTTTCCTTTTATGGCAAATGGCATTCATTTTGGGTGTTTTTTTCCAATGGCTACATCTTCATGAAATCTAGACTCAAAGAGATAGTATCATATATGTTACTTATGACAATCATTCCCAGTATGTTAATGTACAGATGAAAATGATGGATTATTTTTTGTATTATGTCAAATTCTATTTCACTGTTAGGAGTTAATGTGTTATCAAATACTTTTATCTCATTTTTTTTTCATTCACTTTCAAATTTCAACATAATATAAAATTGTGTTGACATGAAATAATGATATTGAATAAAAAAAAACATTCGGAAAACACTGTTCTGTTTTGGTTATTCAAAAGAGTTGTTAGAATTTGGGGAAAAGGTACCCCAGTGTACTAACACGCTGACTTTTAAAGAAAAGCGAAGGTGATGAATTAGAAGGTCACCAGTTTTAACCATGGCCAAGCACCTTGGTGTGTCCTTGGGAAAGACACTTCATCCTTATAATCCACACTTCGCCAAATTGTATAAATGCGTACTGGTACCGGATGAAAAAATGCTCAGGGAGGATGAATTGTATGAGCCCGGCCTGGGAAAGGTTTAATTGAAGTATAAGAAGATGATAAATTGTGTGCTATTCAACCTTTGGGTTGTAGTGTTGTTCAACAAACAAACAAATAATTTTTATATATTTTTAGAATGCTGAAATTATGGGCCATTAGAAAAGTCAAATGCAACAAAGAGCTCAGTCTCAAAGACCAATGCCCTCCTATGTACACTCTATGCCACAAGCCAACTGGCATGTCTCATCATGAGCTACTTTAACCCATGTAGTATAGGAGAATTAAAGACTTCCAGATGTGTGGGTTGTACGTAGGGGTGTGTAAGGATTTAAACAACTAGATGGCATTGTTGTGTGACCAAGAGTAGGTGGCATTGCTGTCTTAAACAAAAATCTCCATTGACGACAAGATACAAAAAAGTTATTTAGAAAATGCAATTATTTCACTTCAGATTTATAAAAAAACACCAGCATAAAAAAAAACCAAGACAAAATCAATGGTGAATAATTTAAACTCAGATTGGTCTGAAAACCAGTTTACAACCTGATTTACATGATAATAGTGTTGATTTTTAAAAATGACATGAAAAAGCTATCTCTAGCTGGTGTTGGAAGGGATATAAATAATGCTAAAAAGTCAATAATAATGTTTTATGTTCCTTTTGCCCAATTACTTATATTTATGTTCTGTTGTCTTTTTTTGTCAAAGGTAGTTGACTACAGGCCTGTTTAAATTATCGATTCTGTAAGTGTCAGAAAGTGTCTTCGAGTTCAAGATTTTACAAGTACTTCAAAAGTCAACAGTCTAAGCACAGTTGCGATTTTCAAGTTTTTCTTCATACAGTATATCATATTGATGAATCTTTTTATTTAGAGGGATTAACTTCTGACCTAATAGCATTGCTACATACCTGTTGGCTTTGGACCTTTGCAACCTTGTCAACAATGTGAACAAACTGACTTAAAGTTATGCAAAGGATTATCAATTTAGATTTAAAGTTAAAGCGGAATCTTACTTACTGCTTACTTACTTACTGCTTACTTACTTACTTACTTACTTACTTACTTACTTACTTACTTACTTACTTACTTACTTATTTCCTTACTGCTTACTTACTTACTTACTTAGCCTCTTCACACCAAGATGTTAGTGCAAAATGTCCCTAGCACACTGGCTCTGTTAGACCAGTGAAACGATGATTAAGAGGCTCTATCGTAAGCCAATTTGAAAAGGACACTCATGTCCAGGTTATGTATCAGTTCATGAACTTGTGGCCAGGGTCCTGGTACAATCAATTTCTTCCACAGTTTATATCAATGTTTTTCAATTCATTATCATCAATTTTCTATGAAGCCTTGATCCTCAAAGATTTCAAACCTTTTTTTCTAGGCACCCACCTCATGTAATATTGACAGCATTTTTATCTATAATTATTAAGTTCTGTGACCTGTATCGATTTAGTCAAAAGTTCTGGCAGCAGTTGCTCCTGATCAATCATAGGATAAGATCAAGATATAATTGTATTTAAAAAAATCATCATTACAACAATATGTCGTTATGTATTGCCTAGCTGGAACCCAAGGATTAAATGAAATGTTGACAGAACTAAACGTGAAAGGTATAAATACTGCAGTTTATGTTTGTATATTACAAAGGAATAAAAGCTTGCTGAAACACTATTCATTCTTTAATTATATTCTATAAGTGGTCAAGATGATAAATATTTATACAGTCAGATAACAAAAGGCGTTGACACGCAAAACACTTTCATCATACAGAAGAATCAAAGACAGATAAAATATTATAAAATATTGATAATTCTTAAACCATGTTCTGTGTGCAGTGGTCTATTCTCTAAAAAAATCATGACTCTTAAATCATATTTGTGTGAAATAATTACTAAAAGATTCATAACTATAATTTCATGAAGAGTGCATTCTGAATGCAGTCACAAAATATCGCTATTTTTCTCAAACTTATCTGAAATTTTTCCTGACAATAGACTTGAACTATATATAGCTCTCCTAAAGCTAAAAGTCCATAATAGAGAGATGTATACTGAATTTAAAAAATGCCTTTAATGGATCTTTCTAGGCATCAACTTTGATATATGTGATGAAAATGATAGAAATAAAAATGTTTCTTGTAAATAATGACACAAAACAATGTTGTTAGTTTTCCCAAACTTCTTTGAAATCTTTCTTGACAATAGACTTGAACTATAACTCTCTCTTAGGGCTCTGAGAGCTGTTTTTCTGGCCAGGAATAACAATGGTTAAAATAATCAAAAAGTGTCTTCCCAAAGAAGCAATGTGTGTTCCCAGGACACACGGGAGGTTGGCTATGTTGCACCCTGCCCTGGGGGGGCCGAGTATTTGCAGTCCAAAAAACTTGGCTTTTCAAGTATTTCCTATTCTAAAAAAAAAGGCACTTTGCTTGCAGAGCTCCAAAAAGGTTTGATCTCGACAACAGCTTTTAAGTTAGATTGAGTAACTCAATTGTGTGACAGGCCTTTGTTTATTAAAAAAAATATTGGAAAACTTGAATTGCTCCTTAGAGCTGTAGACAAAGAAAATAAGTTCTGAACCAGCTGCAAAGATATGAAATTTGAAATTTACATATTTGATTGGCTCTTCAGTCAATGTTTAACCTGTCCTTCTGTAAATGAGACAATGTTTTTTTCCACCATGAGCTTACAAGTGGCTGTATGCCACATTCATTTCTCTTGTTTTCTTATTCAATATTGATAATGAATAGCAAATAAAAGGACTTATATTTTTGAGGATTGTACTAATAATTGTGGACAACAAGAAAATATTCAAACATCAATGTAATGATTTTGTTCAATTGTCATGTGTATAGCTATTTCTTTTTGGTGGACTTTTAGTTTTATAGGAAGAAAATTTAAAAGACAAGAAACTGGGTTAACAGTTACATCAATAAAAAATGTTCTTAAATGACCATGAATGTTTATGTCACAGTAATAAGAATCAAAATCAAGAAATGGTTTACAGAAGCTAAGGAAGGACATGTGTTGGACTTCTAAACTAAAATTTCAAAAAAAGGGTTGCATTATGTTATACAATGACATTTCTAAATAAGATAAGGCCGTTCCAAATTGTAGTTGGTTGATGGAATAGTTGGTATTGGTACTAAAATTTGGTTGGTCGGTTGATTTTTTTTTTTTTAAATGTTTTTATCTCAATGTAAATTAGATGTCACTCGGCCCTTTACGTCGCAATGATGGAAAGATGCTAGGTGTTCATAAACAGATATTTGTAGACAAAACCATACGCTAAGATAGGATTCAGGTGGTTTTTTGACAATCATTTTTTTGAAAAATGTGTAGTATATTGTTTATTAAGAGTAAGGAGAGTTTTAAAATACTTCGGACTATTTAATATTTTTAAGCCCTAAATAGGTTGATGAGTTCACTTTTGATCTCAATGTCATTGCTTTAATGAAAAACAAGTTAATCCTAAGTGAAGATTAAAGATCCAATCAAATAATTCATTGTAAGATAACAGATATACGTGAAATATCTATCTCTTTTTTGGGACTTTTTTTTCAAAATAGAGTTCTTTACAGTCCTAATAACATTTCCATTATGGAAGTGGCTCATCTTTTAGAAATACTATTAAATGCAGATATTGAAAAGGCTCAGCTTAATTCTAAATCCTTCATTTGAGGATAACATTAACTTTGGTTGACAGTATCATGCATAATTCGGTCAAAAAGAAAAGAATATTGGTGACCATATTGGAAATAAGTCGTTGACCTTTATGACATTCATTAATCAAACTAAACCATATATTTATATAAGTTATAAATGTATTATCTTAAGTAAATGATTAGGTCATTCCAAATTTCCCAGCGGGTAAATTGATTTTTTTGACTGGTTAAAAATAAAAAATCATATCAGTGTAAAATTCCTCAATACTCAGCTTGTTACATCTAAACAACAGCTGGGGGAAAATTTGGATTTGCTTAGAGTATGTACCCTAACCCTAACCCTATCCCTAACCCTACCCCTGACCCTGCACTATATTGCCTTGTTATCCTAACTAAACCACTATGTACATAATTGTAAGCATATTCATTATCACTAATTCCATGGGATAGATGTTTGACCTTGGTTATGGCACGTACAAGAATTTGACCTTGACCTTCCCATGTGGATGTTATATAAGCTTCTCTTTTTATGCCCTAATGGCCCCATTGAAACCTTTGCTCTTTTATGGAAAGTGACAGCAAATAAGTTTAATTTTCTGGTTTTGTTTCAGGTAATACTTTTGGAAACAGATTAATAACACAAAACCAAATGTTTATGTTCCGTGAGGTTAAGGGAGTAAGCTATATAGATTGCCAATAAAAACTAATTATTCAAAAGTGAAACATACAAGACTCTCCCATTTGAAATAGAGCTTTGTATTATTTTTCGTTAATCAGAAAAGAAAATCTCAAAAGAACAATACAAGTCCAAGTGTAAATGGTTTAAAAAAAATGTTAAAAATATGTGAACGTTTTGGTGTAAATTTTTCTGTAAAGTTTAAT
>JAVSBT010000905.1:0-19863 GCA_033118115.1 Pharyngocirrus eroticus
ATCTGGTTCTTTTACATGCCAGATGCTGTTATCTTTGACATGGGGCCTCGGTTTTTGTCTCATCCGAATGACATATCAACCCAAATCTGTTTCTTTTATTAAAGTTGAATCAATAATGTTTTGATCTTGTATAGAATAAAAAATGTATACAAGATATATATAATGTCAGCACAATCAGCGCAATCATATAAGTTCTGAAATTGAAATGGGTCTCATTCTACAACTAAACAATATTTTTAGTTGCTGAGCGAGTACTCTTTCCTTACATCAATGACCAGGAGCTCGTCTTTGGTAGTGATGATTCTAATATCAGGTATTCTGATGAATGTGTAGCTCAAGGTATCATCTATGGATGTCAGAAATACAAGAATATCTTTGTGAGTCTTTGTTCTGTTTCATATTATTTTACAACCTAATACATTCCAAAGCAAACAAACAAACAAACAATACAAATAAACAATACTTTGATCAGTGAATCAATAAACATGTTTTGGTTACTACATGGTATAACTAACACTCGTAGCTTCTAAAATAAATCCATGTATATTCTTAAACGTCTTTTTAAATATTTTTGTTTGCATTTTTAGATCAACACAAATGGATTTGTTACTCTGGGGCAAGAAACTTATGGCCCAATTCCACAACAGATGCCTTTGGATACAGAAATTCCACTTATTGCTCCATTATGGAGTGATATAGGACTAGGACCTCCACAAGGTGGTGACAGTGTTGTTAATGTCAATTGTTACCAAAATAAAGGTATATGATTCACAGTATAATCCCCCTTCACTGTTCAAAATATAAATTGTTTCAAATGACATAATATGTTGGTAGTCTCCAGTCATTGTCAAATTAGAATATAAATCAGCCAGGATTGTAATCTGATAAACAAACCTGATAATGGTGACTGGTTTTATTTAGATGGAAAACAACTTTAACATAACACAGTTAAACGTTCGGGGGGATTTTCCCGCCTTCATCATTTCATTTCATATCATTGCGGTGAAAAAGGACACAGGTTGTGTTGGAAAGCTTCTCGTTTCTGAGAAAAAACCTTTTGTGCATGTATAGAAAAAGTGGAATAAACAAATTAAAAAACAACAACAGTTAAACGTTTTTCATAAATTTTGACAAAATTCAAGAAAACTGTTCAATACATGAATTTATTAAATCTACATAAATCTTTAACGCAGTTTTGTGCAGTTGAAAATAAATTACTTTGCTTTTTTTGCAGAAGAAGTTGTAAGCAGTAATTCCAAAATTCAGTACATCATGGCAAAGGCTAAAGATGACCTAATAAAACAGGGAGCACATGCATTTAACATTGACTTCCTTGTTGTCATCACTTGGCATAAAGTTACCCCATCTCCCTTTGATGCAGGCTCATCTGAGGTAAGACTAATGGTTTATCAAATAAAACAATGCTTATTATCAAACAAAAAATACATTTAAATGGAAGAAATCTCTAGGTCTTATTCTATTGTCTCTGTAGGTTATTTTGAACTTTGAATTGATATTTGAAAAGATGAGAAAAGTTTTGGTTTAAGATTTTTTTTTTTTACAGATATGAAAAAGTCCACCCCTATGATCTACAAATAAACCTTTTAAAGGTTCTCCCCTCCCCCCTCACACCCCACCCCCTTTTTACTCTCTGTTATATTTCTACAGTAAAGCCACAGTAAATAAAATGTATCTTTCTATTTGGTTATGAATTCTTTCTCTTTTAGCAAAACACATTCCAGTTAGTGTTCTTTCAAGATATTGGAAATCAACTTTCTAAAATGATGTTTCTTTATGGCAATTTAAACTGGCTGCCTTCAAAGCAGAGAAACAACAGTATTGGATTTCAAGGTCCTGATGCAGACTTTGACACAACTTCTTTTTATTCTGGCAAAGATCTAGCATTTACTCTTGATGAAATAAAGGGAAATACAGGTACTGTTACATTGAGGTTGAAATGTTATACACCCCTACAGTTATGGAAGAATACCCACACAGGGTGAGCGATTATATAATTATGTACTTGATCCTGTGATAATCTGAACCCAGAATCAGTTAAACTGTAGGGGTGGGGTGTTTTATCATTTTTTATTTTTTTCACAAAACTAAAAGAAATCTGACAAACACTCCCAGTGAAAAAGTCATTTCTTGGGGTTAAACTACTCCAAGGTATGTAACAATAAAATTGAATACATCGATTATTACCTTATTATATTAATAATATAAATGATGAAATAAGTTTTTTCAGAGGATTCTTTGTACAAGTTATGAGACATTTTTCTATCTTTGTTGTTTAAGGACGTGATGGGGTTAATTCTTATGACATATCAATTGCACCTGATAAATGTGTGGACATTAACCCTTCAGTCTATGAGTGTAACAGCTGGTATGCCAGGCACAGAAAAATATTCCTAGAGGAAGCAAAGAAGTTAGACGAAGTCTTACCAAAGTGTCCATGTAATAGATGGCAAGCCAGCTATGATTCCAGATTTGTGGAATATGATACAGATCAAGATACAGTGTGCTTTATAAGCCATGCTTTGTACAGTGATAGTGAGAGGACATACACTGGGGCAAGGGTAAGGAATACGAACATCAACATCATCATCATCATCATCATCATCATCATCATCATCATCATCCTCCTATTCGTTTTTGATTATGCTCAATGATAGCTGAATTGAGTTTAGAAAGTTCCTACTCTTATTTTACATTTCCAACAAAAAAAACACATATGTTTTTATTGTTCACTTTAGGCGTTTTTTTTAAATTTTGAATTGTCAACTGGTAGATTAGGTGGTTCTGAACCCAAGGGTGCACAATTTTAATGGGTCCAAAATGTGTAAGAGGGAAAAAATGAAAAAGATATTATCTTCTATCAACTTGCACTAATTTGGAATTTGGTTTATTTGCAGCAATGTTGCTTTGACGACAGCAAATACCTGTGGAAAGAAAAGACCTTATATTATCAGAAAGATTTCCAGTCAGGATCCATATTAAAAAACAACCCATTTCATTATCCAACAAATTATGTAAATCAAGACATGGTTCCAAAGAGGACATGTTGCATTGATGCAGATTTATGCCATCTTTTTTATGAGATTAGGCATTCGCCTGGTTGCGAAGATTATGTCAAACCAGAACTAAGTGAGTGCACTTCTTTAAAAAAAATTGTACCCCTACGTGATTTTGGTTTTAGTTATTTCTTTGTGTGATAATGTTTAAAATTCTTCGAAGTAATTATTCATTATTCCCGTTTCTAGCATGGTGCTGGGGAGATCCACATATAAAGACTCTGGATGGATATGAATATGAGTTCAATGGTTTAGGAGAATACTGGTTGATAAAAAGTCCCATCTTTGAATTACAAGCCCGCACAGCTCGTGCCATCGATAGTGCAGGCATGCCGGATAATGCAACAGTATTTTCAGGGTTTGCTGCAAAAGCATTTGACACACCAAGGGTACAGTTTCTTCTTTCTGATAACATACAAGGTAAGAAAAATGTCTATAAATTATTAGATTTTAGACCCTGAATAATTTTTCAATTAGATTTATTTCAAGAAATAATTATGTTAATGTAGACTATAATTATGTACCGATGTACAGAGTATATAGTATTCAAATTATTATTTGAATCATAAAACTGTTACTGTAGCCTATCTGAAGTTATAAAATGTAAATGAAGTTTCTCACAAAAAGGATATTTGTTGGGGCCTGTATCTAGGATTTTTTTATTAGGCCAAGGGAAAAAGAATGATCAAATAGATTTTTCCATCAACTAATCAGACATAGACTTGAAGTTTATGCTCTCAACTACCTCTTTACTGTGGATAGGCTTCTTTTTCAGAATTAAAGGTCTTTCTAGATGATGAGGACATTTCACAGACACTTGGGAACCATTCTGAAGATCCTAACTTGGCGTTACGAAAAAATGACACTCAAGTTGTAGCAGAGTTCTCTTCTGCCGGTGGGTGAAATACTGTGAATGGTTTGAAATTGAATCAAATTATATTTATGATATTCAGATTTTAATGATTTGGTAGAGATTTCTTATGACATGTTCATTTGAAAATGTAAGTTTGAATATGGCATGTTTTTTATTTCTAATTGTTTGGCTATGCTTGCCAAAATGGTGTATGATAACATTGCTTGGTACAATAGCACCAATAACCTAATTCTAGACTTAAAGTGCCTGCATCGTTTAGACCAAGTTGCTTAAAGAGTGCTGGGATAAAGTATAGGGTAGCAGTATACCGATTCCTCCACTTTGGTGCAAGTACTTTAAGGCATTCCAAAATAAACACTATCCTAGATAAGTACCAACTTTTGGTCTTAAAATACAAATTTTAATTCCTGAATCAATTAATTATTTTACTTTGGCTTATTTCCAGGTATTGAAATCATTATCACACCAAATCAAGGCCTGCTTATGATACAACTATCTCTTACTGGAGAAATGCATAACATAAGCCGAGGTTTACTAGGAAATTATGATGGCGATCAAAGCAATGACTTGACTACAATTGATGGTGAAGTTCTGCCACTTGACATTGCAGAAAAGACCATTTATCATGTATTTGGAGATAAGTGTAAGTGTATAATATCAAAACTTCCAGGGATTATTATGTAGTTGATTTCTAAAGGGTTGTCTTTGATTTAGTAAAAGAACTATAATAACATTGCTTGCCAAAAATGTAAGATTTAAAGAAATGTGGGAATAGTATTGTCTCTTTTTCGACCATTGTTATCTTTGTCTTTAAAAAGGCCAATTAACCAGCTGTCTCCTTTTCATAAATATCTGTAATTTGGCTGTTCATACATCCATTTCAATTTTGATATTAGGGAGAATATTGGAGGTAGAAAGTCTGTTTAACTACAACAGCATATATGTGTATGACCAAATCAATGTTAGAAATTTCGAACCGATATTCTGGGAGAACATTTGGGACGAAATAAAAAATTTTACAGAGCCAAAGAAAACAGAGGTATGTTGTTTAGATTTGTCCTCAATGTTTATCTGCGTATTTTACTGGTTTTAGAATGTTTCTTTTCTTTATTTTCACTCACCAAGCTTAGCTTAACATTTCTTAAATGTATAATTAAAAACTGGATGAATTTGTTTGAAGACATAATAAATTTATGTAGATTCATGAAACATGAACTTGTTGAGAGAATAAGTGAATAGCACTTACCCCAATAATCCACTGGCCCAAAGCATTGATTCTAATTAATGTTAAAAGTGTTTAGAATAGAAATACATGTAGATGCATTAATTATTTTTCATAAGCGCAATGCTTGTAAATGCTTCAAAACATACATAACGGACTTAAGTAATTGTAAAAAGAAACATATTTACAATGTACATGTATCTATAAATTATAGATTTGTCTATTTTACAGATGGAGAGTATTTGTGATGGAAAACCTGCATGCATGTATGATTTTGTGGTGACAGAGCTTGCAAGTGTTGCACAAGCCACAAGTCAACAGGAAACACAAAATGTAGACACACAATCAGCTTTGAGTAAGGCATTCTATTGTTTTAAATAGGGGTGTGATTTAATGGTAATGTATATAATTAATTTAGTGATGAGGTGGGAAAATGGACACTTGCAGGTATAAGTTATGAACATACAGAAAAATAGTCGAAAGTTTACATGTAAATTAAGCTTAGAAAAATGTGAACATTTAAGCCGAATAATAGTCATCTAAGATTTTGAACCGTATTTGATAATTCATGTTTAAAGGTAACACATCTATATAAAAATTGGACCATCTAGATATTTTTGTTGGTGTTCAATAGCAATTCAACAGTGCTGCAAGTTTCATTTTACATTTATTTGTGCTTTTTATCTCATACCAGTATCAATTTCTACTATTGATTAGCCTCTATGAGCATGACTGGAAGGAAATGGATTTTCATAATTATGTATTTTCATTTGAACATCTGACTACTAGCACTGCTTTAATATAACAGACATTAATCATAGAGGCTTGTTTAATTGTCTGATCTGAAAATCCTATACATGTATTTTTTTAGATAATACTGTTCCAGAGATTTATATAAATGGGACACTGGTATTAGAGATTGGGGAGACTGGATCGTTAGTTGTTGAAGGAAATGATCCAGATGGAGACCCAGTGGACTTGACAGGGATAGATCTTCCATTAGACATAACCTTTGATCCAGAGAAAGGTATAATTGTGTATAAGCCAACTTCTTTGATGAAATGGCCAGATGTAAGGTATGTTTAATTCATTTGATGATATCTTTTCATTCAAAGTTAACAAAAATGCCAAATTAAAAAAAAAAAGAATCAATGTGAATTACATAATGTTTCATTAAATGTTGATTACACATGTATTAGCTTTTAGAAGTGGAAAGAGTTGAAGGGAAAACAGTAATTAATATTTACCTGATGCATATATTATTTAACCTACCGTTTATAGTGAAAAGGATTTTAAAATAATTATTTGCTTTTTTTTCCCTTTTAATAGCTTTTATGCTTCTGATGGTAAAAGCAATTCTCCTTCTGTGATACTAAAAGTCAAGGTGTGCAATTGTTCTAAGCAAGGGGAATGCAACCCAGATAGACTTAAACCAGGCTACACGTCTGCAGATTCCTTTCAGGAAGTGGAATGTTTTTGCGATATTGGATGGGATGGTAAGAATAATGTCAGGCTTGGATTTTTGTCAAAGAAAAGGCTTTTTTAATGTTTTTAATCTGTGTACAAGTGGATGGATGGATGGATGGATGGATGGATGGATGGATGGATGGATGGGTTTTTACTTACTATAATTTACAAAAAGTGTCCTTAATCAAAATTCTTTTTCATTATTTATCATGATGTTTTAGTAAGGTATATGATATAAGTTTTTTACCCTTTTCAGGAGACAATTGTCAAAACAGAATTGATTGGTGTGCTAGATACAAACCTTGTCTAGAAGGCCAAGAATGCACCAGTACTATTGAACTCTTGAAGCAAGGTTTGAATTATACATGTGGGCCCTGTCCGGATGGTTATAAGGATGGAGAGAAGAAATGTCTTGGTATGTCACTAACCATTAAGCTGTTTGTTACTGCATTATTATTTTTAAGGTCTTCGTTCTTGTTTTCCTATTGTGCTAGATCCTCATCTGTGAAATAAGGAGCTATGATTTCAATTAAAAATGCTTGTATGAGGTTCTAATTTTATTTCCATCTTGATTTCCTGAAAAGATGATATGAGATGAAATAGGAAACTTTACCAATTATCACTTTATTTCAACTTAGAGTGCAAGAAATTAATGGTAATAAATGATAATTAATTACACAGTGATATAAGGCAATACTTATTCATTTGAGAATTAGGGTGGGGTGTGGGGGGGGGGGGGGGGTAAGAAAGAAGGTTACAAATTATCCTTTATATTTTACAAATTATCATTTATATTTTACATAACTATATGAGTTCTAAGACACGAATGATTTTTACTTACATACAGTGGATTTTAAAACTGGATATGCATGTACTACATTGTATCATAGTCAGGGGCATATGTATCGCTACATTATACACGTACAATTAAATATGATTGCTTAAGCAATTGAAGGAACTTAGATTTTTACTATATGATTATAGCCCTATCCAAGCACCAAACTCTTTTATTGTTATTTATATATACTATTAAGTATAGTTATTTATGTATTCTAAATATTCCTATGGGCCTATCTATACTGCAATATTGAGTTGTGTCTATCACCACTAAGGAGCTGTGCACAATGATGAATTTGATTCCCACCATAATTTCATATTTTTTATGAATATTTCCCATCGAATTTAGTAAAATATGTCTTCCCTTGTTTACAGATGTTGATGAGTGTGGTAAAAATATTGATGAAAAATCTCATGACTGTGAACAATTCTGCAATAATATACAAGGCAGTTATGAATGTAGCTGTAGTCCTGGATATATACCAGATGGAAACAATTGTACAGGTTGGTGAAGATATTGGTGATATTGTTGAAATACACATTTGACTTTGACTTAATCTGGAAACTTTTGTTTTTGGAAATCTGTTTTTGATGTAATATATATTAATATTTTTGCACTGATATGATGACAAGCACATTTTTCTTATACCTAAGTACTAGAGGAGGTGGTACCTTATTTATTTGAATTGACAAAACCTGATATAACGCTTTTGCATAGCACATTTCAATAATGTCAATTCAAACTATCTTTTTTGTCTACTGAAATTACAACTTTTAAACATAATTGTTCATTTTATCTACATGATGATACCGATTTTTTTAATGTACATGTTTCCCTTTATTTTTTTTAATTAAGACATCGATGAATGTGAATTACTCTTAGACAACTGCGAGCAAACAGCAAATTGTACCAACATTATTGGGAGTTTTGATTGTCCTTGTTATCCAGGTTACAGCAATGTTAGTGGAAAGTGCACTGCAGGTATAATACAAGATGAAAAGGGGTCATGATTAGATCCTGGATAAAATCAAACAATACTTTTACAGACAAATCTTAATAAATTTAGTGTTATAAGATTGGCTAAGAACAATAAAATAAAAAATGAAAAAATTATATTTTTCTATGTCCAAACAAGTAGTAGAAGTTATTGTTAAATATGAGATTTTTACCATTTATTTCTGAAACAAAT
Organism: Pharyngocirrus eroticus; assembly: GCA_033118115.1. Lineage (NCBI taxonomy): Eukaryota > Metazoa > Annelida > Polychaeta > Saccocirridae > Pharyngocirrus > Pharyngocirrus eroticus. The sequence goes on from JAVSBT010000905.1 coordinate 8,665, forward strand.
ACCTGTTGAATGACTAGCTTTACTGTGCCTTTTTCTTAAATATTAAATTGCTTGATTTTAGACACAACCCCAAACTGTGATACTGATTGTGGGAAGTTTGGCATATGTATTGAAAAAGAGCCATCAACATGGGATTGCCACTGTGGGCTGGGATATGTGAAACAGACTAATGAATGTGCAGGTAAGACGTTTTGATTGTTTATCATCATTTGATCACAGTTCTGCTAAACAAGAGAATAGCTCAGACAAGGAGTAGATTTTAAACTGAATCAATGACGCCTGGTTTAGGAGGATGTGTAAAATTGGCATTTATCACATAACTTATCATACATCGTGAAAATATCACATTGAAATCTTATACATATAATTGGAATAATATACAAAGAGAGAACACCAATACACCTCAATGCTGCCTCCATCGCAACCTATAAGAAATGTTTGAAGCTGTTGTGACATAAATGAATATACTTGGACTGCATTTTCCATAATAAGCTAAAACAATGTTTTCCTTTTAGATATTGATGAGTGCACTGACAACTTACAGGTACACAGCTGTGTTAATGCTGTCTGTAGTAATACTGATGGTTCCTACAATTGTACTTGTCATGATGGCTATACAATAGAAGCAGATCTACGGACATGCAAAGGTAGAGACCAGTTTGAATCTTGTGTTAACAAGTTGGAGAGCTATACGGGACTCATGTATACTAACATCATCTTAGATTGCATTGAATGTCCCATTCTGAGAGAGAAAATCGATTTGCATCTGATCCCTCCTCCTAATTAACATTAAGTGTAATGAACAATCGATTCATTATTTTGTAGCATGTCCAGAGGGAACATGGGGTAAAGATTGTTCCAGACAATGTAACTGTAAGAACAGCACAACTGTATGTGATCCAGGTACAGGGTGTGCAGAATGTAGTACAGGATTTACTGGTGGTGAATGTGATGAAGACATGGATGAATGTAAAGATGAGACATCCTGTAATGAACACTCTATCAACTGTACAAACACCTATGGATCTTACAGATGTTATTGTAAAGAAGGGTACACACTTGCTCCTTCAAACAAGTGTATTGGTAAGTGTTTCAGATTTCAAATTGCGAAGTGTTACCCAGTTTCATGTTGATTCAGTGATTTTCAGTGATTTTCCATCTATCCTTCCATCCATTTGCATATCATTGATGATTCAATTTCTTTTTAGTGACTGATTTGTGTATAGAATCTAATATTCCATTCTGCAAAAATGGTGGAGTTTGCAAATTTGATGCAAACAAACTTAGCAGGTCATGTGATTGTGCTCTTGGTTGGACAGGGGATGAGTGTGAAGAAAGTAAGTTTGGTTGACATTCATGCTTCTTTTTCTATTATCCAAATCAGTCAGTGCTTTAAGTGTAGCCAAAAGATAGATTTAATGTCTTCTTATTTACTGTATAAAATATTTGGGGTAAATTAGAAAATGGCTTACAGAAAGGGTAAATATACAACTTATATAACAAGTCAAGTTAGATGCTAAGTGTAGGTGTTTGTTATATTTTGACAAGAATAATGCCGAAATCAATAACGTACTTATTATTATCTTATGTAAATTCATCTAGCCAGTGATAATGTCAATAGTATTTATTTTTGAACTTTTGACTGGCAAAAAAAGTTCTCTCACAGAGAGCTTGCAATTATGTCTGTAATCTTTATCAATCCGATCTAAAAGACCATGTCCACTAGATGGCGTTATGGATGAATTACAGGTCGGATTTAATGAGTGGTTAGAGATACCGAGAACACCAGTGAGAATTGTGAACATAGGGAAAGAACAACAAAGAAAACCAAAAACTTGTATATAGGACATGGTCAAATCGATTACTCATTAATATCTGACCCATAATGATTTCACAATGCCATCTAGTGGACTAACTCTTTTAGATCAGATTGACAAATATTACAGACTTAATCTAAAATATGATGTAGTGATTGTGACATAGCTGATATCATAACATCAAGTGCTGATGACATTTTTATCACTATATATTACTATCATCACTTTACATCACTATTTAATTCAAATCATAAAGTGCATTAGTCCCATTGCATAATATCACTTTGCCCAAATATGTTGTAGCTTAGAAATAACAAGAGTTAACCAATACATTTTGAAATTAATATTTGATTCAGAACTTTGGTGTGTTTAATTTATAACAGATATAGATGATTGTATATCAAATCCATGCAATAATGGAGGAACATGCCATGATTGGGTTAATAGATTTGAATGTCAATGCTCCATCAATAAATATGAGGGACCTACATGTGATATAGGTAAGCGTTTTCAAGCATACTAAATATTTTCATGGTAAGAAACTTATTGAATTACAATAAACTTCTGTATGTTGATGTGTTTTAATACCTTATTTAAAGGAGAAACATTTAGTTGGGTGGCGCCTTTTCCTAGCTTGTAAATCTAGCTACATTGATCAACAAGCAAACATCATCAACTATATAACTTCCTTTTTATTAGAGGTAATTGATAAAAAAAAACTTACATGTTATGGATGATAAATCCGAACAATTTATTTTTGAAGATGTTGATAAGGCAAATGAAGATAGAGAGTCCAAACCTCCTTCTCCTCCTACGCCAATACCAGACCCAGCAAGCATCACCAAAGCTATTGTATGGTTTAGCTTTGATGAAGACTTTGATACAATTGTAACAGATGAAGCTACATTTGTAGTTGTGTGTGTAGAACAACTAGCTACAAAATTAGAAATAAACACAACTCGTTTGGACAAAGTGACTGCTAAAAAAGGTATCAATTATTGATTTGTTTGAATAAATTCAACTCAGTTTAACTCGGACTTTAAAATCGTATTTATCGTTGGGTCACAAGTTTTTAGTGCTCCAGCTCCATGGCTCACAAGAGTATTCCTAGCAATGCAATTGGAACTCACAACAAGCTGTGTAATTAGTCATAAAATCACCCTTGTCATAGAAAATGAAGACAATACACTATGTATTATTCAACTTCAAGCGTCCAGCCAATGACATTAGTAAAATATGAAGGGACCTGAAAAAAAGTTAACTACAATATTGATAGATGAAAAAATAATTTTAATAATATAATTTTAGTAACCTAGACTACACTTAGACTGTTTTGATATTAATTTTTCATATTTTCTTGCAAATAGGAAGCATTGCAATGAACTTTGAAATCCTTAAGGATCTTGAAACAAAATCAGTTTATAATGTTGTTCATGAATTGAAACATTATGTTGAGGAACAAACACTTCTGATTAAAGATGGTGAAGGAAAGTTTTTGCAAGTGGACCCTCAGTCTTTTGACTATGAGCTTGTGGAAGGTAAAGTTTTGATAATTTACAGAAAAGGTGACACCACTGGGGTCGTCACACTCACATGATAAATCAATCATTTTCAAATTCATTTCAACACTCAATCATGTTTCTTTCATGCTAACAATTTGTTTATAATTCATTTAGGTGGCTTTCCTCTGGAAATAGTGCTTGCTGTTGTAGGGGGAGTAACACTGATTATCATAGTAGCTGTCATTGTATGTTTTTATCAAAAATATAAAAGAGATACAAGACGCCCTAATCCACATGAACACAGAGGGCACTACATACCTAATTCAAGAAACGATGTAAGATTTTTTTTAAAATCTCAATAATACTGCAACAAAATAGAAATGAAAGATGTACACCTTGAAAGGAGAACTCACCATCATAATTGTCTGATCTCTATCGGGAGCTATAATTTGCACTGTGTGAAATTATTCTTTTTAATTTTCCAGGGAAATTCCAAACAAGTACGACATAAGCAGGAAAAGCAGCAAAGAACTGTAAGAATTATTTTTACTTTTTGTAAATTTTGTAAAATTTTGAAAATGATACCCTACAATATGGCAGTAAAAGGAGATATTATCGGGGGATTTAAATTTCTTTAGCCTTGGTTAATTACCAAATGGTGCCATTTTGCCGAACAATGTGAGTTACATTCACAGCCTTTAAGGGCCTTATTTTTAGGCCCCTTTTACTTTGGCACAACAGTTCTGCAAAGTAAATATCAGACCTCAGTCCTGCCATTCTGGCAAGCAGCTCTTTTGTTGATAAAATTGGGATCATTATGCTTGTATTTTCTACAAATCTCTCTTTTTATTTTTGTAAGAACCCATATCTGGAACAGCGATACTTTGAGCAGAGGAATCAGCCACAAAATGTGCAAACTGTGAGTATTAGATAATCCTGTATAAAATGTATATGATGTCTGCAGAGGAATTCACACCTTTTTTTTTTGTAGGTCTGATTTGTAAACACTCACTTTAAGTCAAACATATTATTATACAAAGTTTAAAACCATTTCTATACACACAAGTATGTATAGTACTATACACATTGCGCTGTCTTTTTTTTCTTCAATCAGAAAAACAGTGATTTAGCACTCAGCAGAAACTGAATGCTAAACCACTAAATGGCATGGTCAGAAATGTCTGTTGCCCAAAAGCAATTATGTTCTCTTTTTTTATCTTGTCAGGGCTATTCCCAAAGCACACAACAAGGTTACAACCAAAATATGAAGCAAAATCGTTGGAAAGAAAGTGACTTTAACGCCTATGTAAGTCTGGCCTTTTTATTGTTATCATTTGCATTAATTTAAATAGGAAATGTCTTTATTCTATCAAACAAGCACTAACTTATTGTCTATCAGATATCATTATTCGTCACATTAGTCTCCTTCTATTGAATAGATTTTGAGACCTCTCATGTAATTTTGATTGATATCTATACTTGTGTGAGTGAATATAATATCTTGAATTCAAATTCAAAGTGATCGCAAACAAATTAGTAAATGTCTTATACATGTATGTATTTCTTTTATACTTCAGGCTGACAGGCCAACTGCAAGCACAGGGTCTCTTGTAAGTATAACTGTAAACAAAAAAACCACGATGATAAGCCCCCCCCACCTCCTTTTGAAAAAAAGACACACCAGAGGTTTAAAAAAATTGTATCAATACATCATTAATTCTGCAGACTTGTAAAATTTCATGTAATGGATGTTTTTCTAGGAAATAATTACTCTAAATGCATTTATTCATCATTCTGTTTTACAGGATACAAGATCGAATATGTATAGTCAACAACCACAGGTAAATCATCTACAGAACTATGAATAATAACCTCAGTAGTATAATATAATATAATTATCAGGTTTTTTACACAATGATAATAATTTCGCAGAAACTGCATGCGAAATCATTAGTCAATTAACCAAATCACAGAATGGCATGGTCAGAAATGTATACTGTCCAAAAGCAATGAATTTTCTTTTTTATTTTGTCAGGGCTATTCCCAAAGCACACAACAGGTTTACAACCAAAAAAGAAAGCAAAATCGTTGGAAAGAAAGTGAATATAACGCCTATGTAAGTCTGTCCTTTTTATTGATCATATTATTATTTTCAATAATTCAAGTAGGAAATGTCTTTATTCTATCAAACACGAACTAGGTTATTTTTAGTAGACTAAAGTTTGTACCATGTTCAGTCTATCAGATATCATTATTTGTCACAGCTGTAAATATATTTTGAGACCTCTCATATAATTTTGAGACTATATTTTTGAGAGTGAATAGAATATCTTAAATTAAAATTCAAAGTGACCGCAAACAAATAAGTACATTTCTTATACGTATTCCTTTTGTTCTTCAGGCTGACAGGCCAACTGCAAGCACAGGGTCTCTTGTAAGTATAACTGTACCCACCATTCCACCCACAGCCCCTTGGAAAAAAAATAAGATTGTTTGAATAAAAAATATCAATCAATACATGATTAAATCAAAAGTTACATGTTTTGGAGTTGCACTTGTCTGCACACTGTGTTTATTTTGACATCATCCATTTAACAGGCTTATAAAAAATCATATGACAGATTTGATCTATATGCTATAAGTGGTATATATATTCTGGAGAAAAATTATTTGAAATTTATTTGTTCATTATTCTGTTTTACAGGATACAAGATCAAATATGTATAGTCAGCAACCACAAGTAAGTCATTTATAGAACTATGAATAATAACTTACTAGTAATATCATTATTCATTACACAAGGATAATCGTTCTCTGTAGGCATACTGTAATTTGTGTAATAAGTTTAATCAAAGCAATGACAGTGATCCACTGCATTAAATTAAAGGCTGTAAACATAGGCAGGATAGGAAAAATTTAGGACAGTTTTTCAGTTCTTTATCTCGTTCGAAGGGACAATTTCAAATATTTTATGTGTTCAACATTTTGCTTCTGGGCCTTTGGCATTTATGAAGGGATTGAATTATTCTATCATCAAAGATGGTGCTAAACATAGAAACGTAATTATCTATTTACAGTATGGCCGACCTAATGCCAGACCTTTGCCAAATACCCAAAAGGTAAGTTTACATGTACATTTAGACGACATCTATGTATCATTATATTGCATTGTATTTCGATTGAAATAACTACCAGACACACTTTTGGAATCCTATATCAATCATAACTGTATATATATATCATGGGTAGTCACACTTTTTAACCCAAAGGATTTTATGGACATTTATGACAAAAAGAATCCAAATGTTTGTCTAATCAAAGCAAATATATAATTATGCACATAGATGGTGAGTTTTCAATGAGAAAGCAATTGATATGATGGATTTCGTACATATTGTGGAAAACTTACTGATATTTTGTTTGGTAGGTTACTTTGCTGATTCATTGCTTGATTGCTTGTTTAAAAATATTTTTTTGTAGAACATGATAACCTTATTCGTTTAATCAATAGTAAGAAAAACAACACAGGTAGCAGTGTACTTTTTTTTTACAATTCTGATCAATTTAATTGAAATATTGCAATGCTTATTGATGTTATTTTTTTTATACTTAGGCATTTGGAGGTACTCCACGGGCTGATTTTTCACTGAATGGAAGGTCAAGAGGTTTGACAAGCTCACAACCTAATTTGGGCATGCAAGGGCAAAGACGATGAGCAAACAGACGATGATGTAACAATAAAAAATAAGTTGACAAAATCAAATGTCGGTTCATTTCTATACTATACAAAGTAAATGAAATGTTCACACAAACTTGATGGATCTAGTGAAACTTAAAGATTTGTGAAAAAAATTTAACGCACAAGAATTTTTTTAATTCAAAACTTGATCATCTAAAATATGACTCTACTGATTGATGACAGTGATTATTTTTTTATAATTATGTATGATATTATCATGATGATTAGTATGTCTTACTAACATCCTCTAATTATCACCTGTATATATGGAGACATTTTATAGAAAAGTACAAATTTTCTTTTATGTTGAAAGCATCAAACCTTTTTTTTTTAAATTTAAATTTTCTTTAATAGAATGAATGATCTATACAAATTACAATGACGACAAAACATAGTATTGTTTTGCAGATATACAAACACTTGAACTGTATAAGTTAAAACATATATTAAACATTGTATAAAAATTGTATAAATTTATAAGCAATATTGTTTTTAACTCTACTTTAACAACAACAATATATATGTGTATACTGGTGCTGAACATTCTGCCCTACTTGATCATTGCTGCTGCCTTTGACAAGTCGATAGTACATTTATGAAGTTTGATATAGCCAGAGCTGGAGTAATTCAGTGCTGCAATCTAGTGGTAAACATTTTCTACAATTCCACAGCTGGGTTGATTTTGATGAGTCCTTAATTCTTTTCGTTCATGAATAAGGATTGTTACCTGGATAATGCTGTTAAAAGCTTGAAAAACTTTGAAAAAGGCTTAAAATATTTCTGACTTATTGCAACAATATCCACATTTTTTTTTAGATTTTTTTGCAACATATACAGATATCCATAAGACTTGGTTACCATTTTACAATGTTTATCATTTTCCCATCATATGTGCCATTTCACACTATTTTGTTATCATGTTACTGAAAGATCAAATCTTGGAATTTCATATTTGAAACCCATTTGGAATAAGTCTCAGACTTTTATTGGCTACCCCAAACAAATGTTACTTTTAAATCTTCTTTCTTGCATACGAGTTTTAAATATTTTTTTTAATTTTTTTTATTACAACTGTTATTTCATTGATATATGATAAATTGTTTTCTTTTTGTACTTATATAACATTTGCTGAATAAAATGAAATAAAATAAAAGTCTGAATAAGGATGTTTATTTAAATAATCATTTTTTATCACTATTATCATTCAGATTGAAAAATATCACAGTATAACTAAAGACTCTGCCATTGTTATCTAAACATCTAGTTACAAGGTTAGTTTGTAAATATCATTGCTGTATAGCCAACTGACAGTCTAAAGCAAAAACTGTCAATTTTTTGACATTTGCTATTGAAGTAAAACGTTCAGTATCTTACTAGACATTTTATCCATTTAAAAGGACAATTTCTAAGAAAAATAACATCTGACTGGATACACAAAAAGTAAAGAAAAATGGGGCTAAGGATAATTTTGATGTTTTTGGCAGACTTTGACTTTTAATGACCTTGATTTCATGACATTCAGAACTTAGGCAACTGCACCAAAGTAGCCAGAAATTTTCGGGGGAAAATAATAATATAATGGTATCTCAATAGAAAGATGGGCCATGTTATTGTGCATAGGATGACAGTCTTTACTCATTTTTGCCCCCAAAATACTTAGACAGTTTTTGCTCCAGACTGATGCAATGTAAATATTAAACCCATCTACCCATGAAGTGCTTGTCACTTTTACATGCTAACCAAGTGGCAAGACCAAATAGTACACTGATGTTTATATCAATTTATACACAGAAAAAAAAAGAAGACAGTTAGTATAATAAACATGTTGAATATAAATCGTTAATCATATTTGCAATATGAATTCTTAAACAACTACTGAAGTTGACTGTAACTTCTAATAGGTATTTCTGAATTCACTTTAACAAATTGAAAAGCCTCAGTGAAGCATGGCATTTCTCAAAAAAAAATTACACAATGAAAAGAATAAGATATTAACATTTCACTTCCATTATAAGTTAATGGTATCATATGACTAATGATATTGAAAAAACATTTTAATCAAACACATAGTAATACTACACCACATTATACTAAAGTAGTATTCAAAGATGACACTAACATCTCAGAAGGGGGGGTAGGTTAGTATAATGTGATCAGTGTTCTGATGATGACTATGAAATATAGTCGAAATATGAACATGTATTCGTCTTGAAAAATAAAATCAAGCAAACATGATTTTCGGAGTTTTTATCATTGTGTATTTTCTGAAATTATCAGTTGGCAAAGGATTATAGACAGGCAAGGATTACCCTTTTCTGTATTTATTTTACAAAGTTTTATATTCATGTTAAAGTCCCATTTGAAAAGTTTAAATTGCATTTTTTCACACTTTTAAGAAGAAAAAAAATCTTATAGCTAATGATTACTGTAGAATCCATAGCGAACTGATGATTTATGGTAATATTGTAAAACAATAACAGAAAATTATGTTTGTGCCAATATTTTTCAAGACATGTACATGTTGTTGAATTTCCAACAATCTTACGAAGTCATCTTCAGAACACATATCATTGATATAATAATTATTGCTTTCTTAATGGAATAGTGTTCATTTCTAGAGTGTTTTTGTTTTCACTATGTATTACTGTAGGTTCTAATTGCGACTATAAATGTTGCTACCTCTGTAATCATTGAGGCATTATATGTGTGTCGGTTTTTCTACTCATTTAATCTTTAAATGGAAATATCAATCCTTTTCAGTTCCATTATCCACCCTCTATTATTATTATCAAATAATCACTGAAATTCTTGACACAGTTCATTACCTTTAGTGAACAGGTATCACTAAAATCTTCATAAACAATTATTTTCTATTCTATAAACCCAGTACTTATGTGTGTTTTTTTAGACTGTACACAGTATACTTCTCTATAGGGGTCTCTTTCATTTTTGTTTGTGTGTTTAATAACAGTGACTATACTTATGTATGATCATACTGGAAACACATTTAAAAGTTGTTTGATGTACATGTATGTTCATATGTGCATTATGTAATAATGTGTAAATAACTAGTTTTTTTCATGCACTATTCGGAAGGTTTTATTCCATAGCTTTCATTGTTAGTGATCAAGATCCGAGGGAAGGTTGAATGCAATGTAATAAATGTTTCAAAACTGAATAAAAACTCAAGACCTTTATTCACACAGAAAAATTCTTTATAATGATATAAATGGCTTCTTTGTGTCCAAAAACTAGCTTTGTGATGTGAAATACCTAGTGACCCCAAGTGGCCTGCAAATCAAGAGATTACTGTGATATTTGCAAATCTGCAGTAACTTATTCAAGAATATATGGAAAGATAAAGTGTCTTCTCTCCAGAGGAAGTCAACCGAAGAGAGAATATATGAACATGAGTAAGATTGAAAAAAGTCATCCAACTGAAACCTGAACTAATCTGTAGTATAGAAGGGTAACTACACCCGCAATCTCATTGGTGGAGAGCTATACTACTATGTGAAAAAGGAAGTAAATTGTTTTAACGTGTTGTTATCATCTAAAGGCCTCGGATATCTATTGTAGCTACCCCAAAACAGGATTAGATTTAGAGGTAAGGGTTGTTTATATATTTTTCTTGGAATTGAGTGATGCTTTAGTATGGCATTTTGTACAATGTTTGCATTTTAGTTGTGATGTTACTTGTGTTGTAAGCAAAGAGATTTAACAGTTTTTAAAGGTACATATACTTGTAGTTTGTATGGTAAAATATAATAGATGGTATATAGCCTATGATTGTAAAAGTGTGATGACGATGATGCTATTGGTTTGGTTATGTAGACTTTAAAACAACTGATTGAAACATTTAGAATTCTACACCACTATGTTATATTTGTTTTCAATCATCATCATCATCATCCTATGGGTATTCATCTATGCATAAATAGTGATAATTATAAACAACTAAATTTTAATATTGCATACAAAATTGAAAGTACAAAGCTTTCGTATCCCTCTCGGATACTTGATCACTCAAATTTTGTATGCAATATTAAAGTTTAGTTATTAATAATTATCATCATCATCATCATCATCATCATCATCATCATCATCATCATCATCATCATCATCATCATCATCATCATCA